>AP025044.1:37776542-37877705 GCA_036186865.1 Eustoma russellianum
TAGTGGTGAAATGGAGAAATTAGCACTCACAGGCGTACTGGTTAACCGCCCGTTTGATGTTGATTTCACCTTTCTCCATGTTGTTTGCTTTTTTCTATTGAATAATGATCATTAGATGGTCAGCGGCTTCATGTGTGTGTCTATTTTTTTTTATGAAAGAGGGTCTTGCCCTCCGGCTTTATTTATAAATATCTCACCTATCGCGGAGGAAAACTCAAATTGCATAAAAGATCTCAACAAAACAAAATAAAACAACTATGCAGTCTAGAGGTATAAAACCTAACAACTCCAAAAACTAGAGGGTGGGGGTGCCGTCCACACTGCATATGATATCCCTCATCAAAACCTTGACAACCAAAATCATCCTTATGAATAAAATATTGCAAAAAGAGTACATATTTACGCACTATGGGGCGGCTGAGGTGAATGTACAACAATGTAGGCAACGTCTCCAATTATACGATTCAACAGCTTTCTTTGGACTATAGACAGTCGGGCAGTCTCAGCACACGTCAATGAGAGTCAAAACCATGTGTATAAAGAAAATGATAGCCAAACCATAGCACGTACGCTTCGTGCCTGCACATATAATTATGCAGGCAGGAGTTAGCAGTCGTCGCCAATCTCTATGGAAGACCATCCAATGAACGTCAATGATATGAAAGGAGAGAAAGAATCAGGACCTCGCAAACAAGCAGCGAGACAAAGGCAATGAGCAGCATCAACAGAACAATAGCTAAGCATACAAAATACGGGATGAACAGTGGATAGCAAAAGTATTAGTGCTGCCTGGTGAATGATCTTGAGCATCTCAAGCTCATAAATACGGGATGGACAAATCTGAAAGCAGACAACCACGAGCAATGGACGGCAACTCCTGAATGATGGTGATCAACATGGCCAAGGAATATGCATTGTGCATATAACCCAGGCAAGGTGGTGGGCCGCGGAGTTAGTTTCGCGTGGTATATAACAAACCTCAGAGCCAGACAGCTGTATAAAAGTGCGCAAACGTGTTAAAGGTATTAAACCAACGGATGACGCCAGAGAGGTGCTTGCGGATACAAGAGAAGTGCAGCAACTGTCTGATGAACACCAATGTGGAGAAGTGTGGTCCAGTTAAGGAAGATAGAGCAGTTGAAATCATTGGCTTGCAGTTGAGATTAGAGGAGCAGTTGCTTGTCACGTGCCAAATCCAGTAGAGTGCAAGGTAAGAGCAGAAGGAGGTGTTTGGAAGAAGGAAGAAGGTGAAGGTAGAAGGCGGGAGCTGTTTGAATGGTGCGAAGTTACCATATTACCCTTAAATAAATAAAGGGCGTAGTTGTAGCTTAAAGGGGAAATGTGTAAAATCCTCTATTTCTCTTCTTTCCCGCTTTGTCTGTTGTATATATCCGAATTGTGAATTGTATCTTCAATCAATTGAGCGGTTACCAAATTCCTGCACCAATTCCTTGCGCATTTTTCTTCTTCTTCTTCTCTTGATTTCAGTTTTCGTCTTGGCTTTAAGATTTGATCAATTTTGCCAAGATTGATCAATTTTGTCATGGTATCAGAGCATTGCGTTTGATTGCTTGTATATTGGTTGATTTTCTGGTGATTCATCTGATTGTTCGCATATACGGTTTCTCTTTTTTTAAATGACATCGCAAAACAACAATCCTTCAAGTTCTAGAGTTGGTCAGACGCCATTGAATGATAGTTCAGTACAGAATGTAGTATTTGGATCTAGGGGGAATCGAGATCAAAGTCAAGCACTCGAGGCTCCTGCGCATAATCCAGTGCAAAATCCGTACTATCTTCATCTTAATGATAGTCCGGCTATAGTACTTGCACAGCCTCCTTTGAGATCGCATAACTATCATACTTGGAGCAGAACGTTTGAGATGACGTTGGTAGTTAAAAACAAAATCGGTTTCGTAGATGGAACGATTCAACGGCCTCCTACAACAGATCCACAATATTCTCTTTGGAGGCAGGTTAATACGATGGTGCATTCTTGGATGATGAATTCGGTGTCTCATTCTATTGCGCAGAGTATCATGTGGTGTGAAAGTGCGCACGATGCTTAGAATGATCTTACACTGAGGTATGGAAGTACTGACCCCTTCAGATTGTCAGATTTGCGTGAAACCTTTTACAGTATTAAACAGGATACCTTAAGTGTCAGTGAATACTTTACTAAACTCAAACTTGTTTGGGAAGAGTTGATGGCCGTAAGGCCAGTTCCTGTGTGCGTGTGCAGAGGATGTGTATGCGATGTAGCTACCAAAATGAGAAGATTTGTGGAAACTGATTATATGATCAAGTTCGTTAAAGGTTTGAATGATAGTTTTGATCCTGTTAAGTCACATGTTTTTGTGCTTACTCCCTTGCCTAATATAAATACCACCTTCTCTATGGCTTTAAAGTATGAGAGGATGGTGTTGGCCGACAGTGCTGTTGGTTCGTTTGATAATAACCCCGTTGCCCTATCTGTAGAAGGTCAATCAACAGAAGGATTTGTGGCTTATGCAGGAAAGGGTCAAGGTTACAAAAGGGGAGGTGGTAGGTTTGGGAATGAAAATGCCAAAGGTTTTGTATGTACACATTGTGGAATGCAAGGCCACACTGTTGATAGATGTTATCGAAAACACGGTTTTCCTCCAGGATTTAAGTCCAGAAACCAGGTAAATTTGAGCATGACATTGGAACCTCAATCAGATGAGTCACAGGAGATGCAGGCTACTGAAGCTGTGCAATCGTTGGTGCTTACTCCCCAGCAGAATCAAAAGTTGCTGAGCTGGTTGAGCAAACATGAAGGTGAGCCTGAAGGGAATATAGCTGTAACTCAAGGTACTGTGCTATCTGCCCAGACTGGTAAAGACAAAGGTAATTCTCATGCTAATGTTCTAAGTACATGGATTTTGGGTTCAGGAGTCACTGATCACATTTCTTCTAATCTTGCACTCTTTACTTCTGCTAAACCAGTTAAAAATATCACCATAAACCTGCCCAACAACCTTTCTGTTTCAGCCACACACATTGGTTCTGTAACTGTTAATTCAATGCTTGTCTTACATGACATTCTATTTGTACCCTCATTTGCTTATAATTTGGTTTCGCTGAGCAAGTTAGCCTCAAATCCATACATACTTATTCAAATATCTGGTGATTATTGTTTGATTCAGGATCAATTATCCAAGAGGATGATTGGTTCAGCTAAGTTGTCACACGGCCTTTATTACCTCAGTAGTGATCCACATCAGCAACATTATGTCTGCCTTTCAAACACTGCCATCACTTCACCAGCTATGCTATGGCTCTATAGACTGAGACATGCCTCAATATCTAGAATAAAGGAGATTCGGAGGTATGATGCTTCAGTCACAACGGGACACCATGATGAGTCTTGTACAATCTGCCCTTTGGCAAAACTGAAACGACTACCTTTTCCTGTTTCTACATCTGTTTCTGTTCAACCTTTTGATTTGATCCATGTTGATGTATGGGGGCCCAACAGACATCCTACATTGTATTCTGAAAAATACTTTCTTACTATTGTAGATGATTGTAGCAGATATACTTGGTTGTATATGATGAAATCTAAATTTGAGGTTAGGCATATTTTACAAAGTTTCCATGCGTATGTGCAAACTCAATTTGCTAAGAAGATTAAGGTCATAAGAAGTGACAATGCTTCTGAGTTTAAGATGCCTGATTTCTATAACCTTCATGGCATTGTACATCAAACAAGTTGTGTCTATACTCCTTAGCAAAATGGAATCGTGGAGAGAAAACATCAACACATATTGGTTGTAGCAAGATCCCTCAAATTTCAAGCCCAGTTACCTTCTTCTTACTGGGGCTTTGCCGTAACACATGCTGTGTATCTAATAAATCTCATTCCCACACCAGTCTTGTCCCAGAAAAGTCCATATCAGATCCTCTTCCAGAGAATCCCAACCTATCAGCAAATCAGAGTCTTTGGCTGTTTAGCTTATGCATATAATACCACACCAAACAAACACAAATTTAATCCACGAAGCATACCATGTTTATTCTTGGGAATTTCATTTACAACAAAGGGCTATATTATGCAGAACTTGAATACAAAAGATATCCTTGTTTCCAGGAATGTACAGTTCTTCGAAACACATTTTCCATTCTCTGATTCTCACATTCGTACTGGCTCCTCTGAGCTAAATCACCATGTCCCTTTCTTTCCACCTATTCCACAATATATCTCACTTGTCAACACTTCCTTTCCTCCTGCCTCTGGTCCCTCTATATCCTATGTTCCTTCCTCACCTTCTTCCCCATCACCTGCTCCCTCCTCAGCTTCCCCAATATCAGACCCAACTCCAGCACAATTTCCTTCCATTACTCTTGATATTCCTTTGGCCATCAGCAATGCAGATGTACCACCATCAACTGCCTCCTCTTCTTCCACTATCCCTTCTGTGTCTTCACCGTCACACAATACTCCTCTACCTCCACTAAACAGTGACCAACGTGTTACAAGGCTCAGAAAACAACCCTCCTACTTACGCGATTACTATTGCAATCATGCTAATGCATCCTTAGCTCCCGTATCCTCTGCAAGCTCTTCATTCCTCGTCAAATCACCCACTTATCCTATTGAACATTATCACTCACTGGATCAGTTGACTCCTAAGTTCAAAAGATATGTCCTTAATCTTAGTATGCAGCAAGAACCTCAGTCATATCAGCAGGCAGCTGGTTCAGTACATTGGGAAAAGGCTATGTCTCTGGAGTTGGCTGCCTTAGAGGCTAATCACACTTGGATCCTTACCACCCTGCCACCAGGAAAGAAAGCCATTGGCTGTAGGTGGGTCTACAAACATAAAAGGAACGCAGATGGATCCATTGAAAGATACAAAGCAAGGCTAGTGGCTAAGGGTTATACTCAGCAAGCTGGAGTTGATTACGGAGACACTTTTTCCCCAGTTGCCAAAATGACCAATGTGAGGTTGGTACTAGCCCTAGCAGCTATTAAAGGGTGGTTCATTCATCAGCTGGATGTCAATAACGCATTCCTTCATGGAGATTTAGATCAGGAGATCTATATGACACCCCCAGAAGGTTTTCCTGCTCCCCCAGGCGCTGTCTGCAAACTCACTAAGTCTTTGTATGGCTTGAAGCAGGCTAACAGACAATGAAATGCCAAACTAACCACGTTTCTCTTGTCAATGGGTTACACCCAGTCCAAACACGATTACACCATGTTTACTAAACAGCAGGATCGTACAATCCTGGTCCTTCTTGTGTACTTTGATGATATTGTGGTGGCAAGTGATTCATTGGACGCAATCCACAGTCTTAAAGCCAGTCTCCACTCTACATTTCAAATTAAGGACCTAGGTGAGTTGAGGTATTTTCTAGGCCTTGAAGTAGCCAGGTCTCAGGGGAGGCTGGTACTTTTCCAAAGGAAGTATACACTTGAGCTGTTAGAAGACATGGGACACCTGGCTTCCAAGCCTGCAAGCACCCCTATGGAACAAAACCTTAAACTTTCACACAATGACTCTTTAGCATTTGAAGACACGTCCAGCTATAGAAGATTAATTGGTAAATTGCTGTATTTGACAATCACAAGCCCTGACATCAGTTACACTGTCCAACAACTGAGTCAATTTTTGGACACACCAACGCAAATGCACTGGAAGGCAGCACAAAGGTTGCTGAGATATCTCAAGGGAACCCCAAGACAGGGATTATTCTTCCCTAGCAAAGGGTTGCTTAAACTGACTGCCTTTTCAGATTCGGACTGGGGTGGATGTGTAGAGAGTAGAAGGTCAATCATTGGGTATTGTATGTTCTTGGGTGATGCTTTGATCTCTTGGAAGGCTAAGAAACAGACCACGGTTTCTAAGTCTTCATCTGAAGCGGAATATAGAGCTCTTGCCTCTGCTACATGGGAGGTTCAATGGATACTCTATCTTTTGAAGGACCTGCAAGTGGCTCATCCGGATCCAGTAGAAATATTTTGTGACAACAGAAGTGCTGTTTACATTGTAGAAAACCAGTGTTCCACGAAAGAACCAACCACATAGAAATTGATTGTCATATTGCGAGGGACAAATTTCAAGATGGAGTGGTTAAGCCTATGCCAATTAGAACAGACTTACAATTGGCAGATATATTCACAAAGTCATTGGATTCTAAAAGATTAAGCATCCTGACTGAAGCATTGGGTGTTTGTAATATGTTCTGTCAGTCAGGATTGAGGGGGGAGTTAAAGGTATTAAAGCAACGGATGACGCCAGAGAGGTGCTTGCAGATACAAGAGAAGTGCAGCAACAGTCTGATGAACACCAATGTGGATAAGTGTGGTCCAGTTAAGGAAGATAGAGCAGTTGAAATCATTGGCTTGCAGTTGAGATTAGAGGAGCAGTTGCTTGTCACGTGCCAAATCCAGTAGAGTGTAAGGTAAGAGCTGAAGAAGGTGTTTGGAAGAAGGAAGAAGGTGAAGGTAGAAGGCGGGAGCTGTTTGAATGGTGCGAAGTTACCATATTGCCCTTAAATAAATAAAGGGCGTAGTTGTAGCTTAAAGAGCAAATTTGTAAAATCCTCTATTTCTCTTCTTTCCCGATTTGTCTGTTGTATATAACCGAATTGTGAATTGTATCTTCAATCAATTGCTTTACTTTTACTATTCATAGGTTCTTGTTTCTATGGATCCCCCGGGGTTATCCGGGAGATGAATTTCCTTCTGGTTATTCTTTTAGGATCCGCAGCTGCGGGCGCTATAAGGTTTTTGTGCCTCACTAAGACAGAGGATGGCCAAACCAAATTCCTGCACCAATTCCTTGCGCATTTTACTTCTTCTTCTTCTTCTCTTGATTTCAGTTTCCGTCTTGGCTTTAAGATTTGATCAATTTTGTCAAGATTGATCAATTATGTCAAAACGTTGCAGATCATCCCAAAGATCTCAAAACACGATAGACACATCAGCAAGATACCGAACCACAGCCAGAAAAGTATAAAAGACGGTAACATATAAAGCAGCCTGAACCTCAACTCGTAGCGGCGGAAGACGCGGCAATGGAAAGGCCACCGTTGAAATAAGCCTACCCTAAGAGTCTCGAGCTACTGCACCTGCTGCCGCACCCCACCGACCCGCTACCGTGTCAACATATATCTTTACCTGACGAAGCGGGGGATCAGCCAACGCACCACCTTGTTTCTTCTGAAGCGTATATAAGGGGTCAAACCAACCAACCCTAATGAAGGTATGTTGGAGGCATACCTTTTACAAGAAGCAGCTTGACACCAAGTAAATATTTCTAAACGAACATGCTCTTGCAATCGTGGAAGGGCGAAGACTTCATTCCCAAGTACAATGCTTGGAATATTCTTTCCAAATGCTCCAACATGCATGCGTAGCGATAACTTGCAACTGCCCCAGCATAGAAGAGGGGGAAGACGTCAGCCACCAACTCATCAAATGAGAGAGGAAAGAAGACCGAAGAGATGTTGGCCCCTCTAGCAGATGCGCACAATGGCACCAGACATGTGCAAGGACTGGGCAATGTAGGAAGATATGAGCCGATGCACCGTCTGACTGGCGACAAAAATGACAAATCTTCTGGAAGGACACCGTAAAGGATCGCAAATTCTCAGGTAGTGGCAATGCTCGAAAAATCAACTTCCACATAAACACTTTAGATGATTGGGATATACCTGTCCACCACATATATTTACAAAAACGCTAGCTGCATGAGATATACTATACTCATTATACGCAGTCTTCAGCGAGAATTGTGTGGCGCCCCGCTCTCGAAACCCTAGCATCGGGAACAGTGCACCCACCGTATCTCACTAAGGAGAATAAAAAGCGTCGAATCAATTTCCAACTTGCCTGAAAAGACGTAGAAATTTTTCACGCAGAAACAAAATACAATAACGTAAAGTTTTTTTGATAAAGAAAATCCTCAGTAGAATAATAAATACGGCATGATCAGAACGTCAACAAGCTAACATCTAGAGTCTATCAAACTGTACAAGGTGATGTCTGATGGAAACCCCAATGAACTAAAAATGGACAGCCGCAAGGTCTCTTCGTATCCTAGGTGCGACCGTCAGTATGCCCATAGCACCGTGTCAGCCCTGTCCTCAGCAAAGATATAGTTGTACTCTTCCTCGTGCTCACCTAGTGGGGAGAGTAGGCGTGAGTGACGGGAAATCACCAGTAGGCACCTGCCTCCGACTAGTACAAGACGAAACATGCAATAATGATATAACACATAGCACATAGAACATGATATCACGTAAGCATATGAAACAATACGGAAAGGTAATTCGCTCCAGATAAAGAATGCGCAACATCGTGATGCATGCCCTACTATGCATGTCACATGCAATGCCACACAAAATGCCGATATCTCCGCCATGCAATGCATGATCCCGGGACCTACTGAGTGGCTGTGGGTCATACCCATCCACAGTCACCATCCTGAGTGTACTTGGCCCTGCCACTGTACACCATCCTGAGCGCCCGTGACCCGTACGTCACGACCCACCATCATGCAATGCACGTACCATGAATGCAAACAACACAATCGCCTGAGGCCCTTGGCCCATCCTCACCATCCTCCGGTACTCAAATCTAGGTTCATTTATTATCCGAGTAATGATTTAATGTTTTTTTATGTTAAAATTATTATTCCATGGCTTGTATATATTTATTGTGCATTTTCTATATTTTTCCTTATTGTTTTATAATTTATTTCTATTTATTACCTAATTGTTCAAATTAAATTAATTATTAAAATTACCAAAATTTAGTGAAAATAATTTAATCTTAGCATTTTATAATTTCTGAAATTTATTTATAATTTTCTGATATTTCGTTATATTTTCCCTATATTTATTACTATTTAAATTTAATTAAATAACCTTTATAGAATTCAAGAAATTCAGAATTGTATAATTAATATTAATATTATTATTGTTGTTATTTTATTATTCGGGCTGACCCCTTTTCAACCGGCCGAGTCCACGTCCCTTGGTCCAGCCCGCCAGGTGTCCGGCCTGCAGTCTCTCTCTCTCTTTTTTTATTTAACAGATTAATGGGCCGGCTGTATCTGGCCTGGTCCGCTAGCCATCCGGCCCGACCCGTTACCTGCCTGCACCCTTTTTTTTATATTTAACATGCAACCGTTACCCGGTTGACCTAGTCTGCCCGCTAGCAGGCCAGTCCCAAGCCCCTTTTTTTTATATAATCTATATATAACGCACCCAGTCAGCAGGAGGCACGTGCAGCCATGCGCGGCCGCTTCTGGTGATGCGTGCGGCGCACCGGCGGCCTCCGACGGTCCTTTTTCGACCCCGATTTATATTTTTGCCTATTTCCAGTCTATGGGAACCTATTCTAAGGCCAAAACAAAATGAAAACCTCTAATCTTGCTAACAGTAAATTATCAAATTTTTCTCTAAAATCAAATCCGTACTATTTTGATTATCAAATTTTTCCCTAAAATCAAATCCTTACTATTTTGATTATCAAATTTTTCCCTAAAATCAAATCCAATCCATGCAAAATAGTATACGCATTCCACAGTCATCAAATGCATTCAACAGTAATCAAAACTCATGCTTTTCACAGATTGAAACAATATGCTATGAAATTCAGCAATTAAAACAACAAAAACACTTAGAATACCACAAAAGCATGCTTGAATTTGTACCAACTGGAGGGGGAAAAGGGAACCTACTTGGATGCAGACAATTTACACAAGTATACGGTAGCGCATAGATTGAGACACCCGACTTCTCTTTTTCCTTCTCTTCTTCTTCTCTCTTTTCCCTCTTCTCTTTCTTCTCTTCTCCTTCTCTTTTTTTGTCGCCGCTCCCAGCCTCTCTCTGCGTTCCCCTATGTTTCATTTATTTACGTAATGTGTGCAATTATGGGGGCAACGGTTATTCCCCCCTTTGATTTTGGTCTTATCCATTTTTTTTGAAAATTCATTTGATAATTACTTATTATAATTGTTAATATATTTATTAATTATTATTATTTTTTTGAAACAATCCCTCCTAACTGCCGCCCCTTTAATATGTTTAGTTAGATTTTATTATTTATTTTATTTTTCAATTGCTTATCCTACTTCGCTACCTTATATTTAAATACAAATATATCCATATGTTTAACTACGAAATTACTTGCACATAATGAAACGCTGTAATAAATTTAATTTCGGAAGGTCGTTACACCCAACGATTACATTAGTTCCAAATTAATGCGTAACGGCTAGTTCGAAAATTCCCGGGTGTAACATCCTACCCCCTTACAAGAAGTTTCGTCCTCGAAACTTGTCGTACCCTATTCGAAGAGATGGGGGTAGCGCTCTCGCATCTGATTCTCCAGCTCTCATGTCGTTTCATTTTCCTCAGGAGTGCTCCAATGCACCTTGTCATGCAGAATGATTCTCCTTCCTAGCTCTTGGTCTTTGCGGTCTATGACCCGAACAGGAGTCTATTCATATGATGTGTCTGGTTTGATCCTCAAAGGATGGACGTCCTCTGATGACTCGGATAAGAAACATACTTTCTCGGCTGAGAGACATGGAATACATTGTATACTTGGCTAGTGCTGGAGGTGACGCCAAATGGTAAGCTAACGAACCGATCCTTTTGAGTTCCTTGTAAGGGCAATGTAACGAGGCCTTAGCTTATCCTTCAGATCGAAACGTGCAACCCCCTTTCATACGTGATACCTCCAGGTAGACCTTCACCCCGACAGTAAACTCTAGGGAATGTCTCCTCGAATCTGCCTAACTCTTACTTCTGTCTTGGTTAACCTTAAGTCTTTCCCGAATCAAATTTACCTTATCCTTGGTTTGCTCGATCAGCTCTGTATCAGTAATAGTACGCTCTCCAACTTCGTCCCACTGGACTGGGGGTCTGCACTTATGCCCGTTGAGTGCCTCAAATGGCACCCTGCCGATGGCGCTATCTATTGTTGTAGGGACACTCAATCATCCTGATTATACCATCCCAGTTCCCCTTGAAATCAATGACGCAAGTCTTCAACATGTCCTTCAATGTTTGTATTGTCTTCTCTGGCTACTCATTGGTCTAGGGATGAGATGCAGTGCTCAAACATTGCTCCGTCCATTACATACATCGACATACACGAGTTTTAATATGTGTGGTCGTTTTAATTATTAAGTTGTTAAACATGTTTGGTATTGACATATAGTGTGTTGTGTACCTTTATTTTAGAAGTATGTATGACTTAGGAATCACATGTAGCTCGTGAATTCACAACCGTTATATACAGTTCGTCACAAGTATCATGTTTATATTGTTTGTTCGTTGAGTTTTACGCGGTACACCTGCTATGCGCGTTCATTTTAGTCTTTGTTTATTGTGATCTGTCTTTTTGTACTTGTGTCAGTCGTTAATAATATTTGTTACATGTACTCTATATTTTTCGTATCAGCTTATCTTATTGTCGTATAAATATCGTTATATAAATTACGCCGAACGAAGTGCATAAATGCCTAAATTTTTACTGTAATGTACATATATAATTTATTTGATGTTCAAGTACGATATATGTATATTATTGTTTGTTCTTTTTATATGTCATGTTATTCACTTGTTTACACTTTAATTTATTTCTATGATGTCATGACATGCTATGTCGTTCCTAACTTGTATATAGCATTCCTTACTTCAATTGTGTATGCTAATGATTTGTTTTAAAACTTGTAAATATTTTCCTATATCGTAACCCATGTCTTGTATGAAAGTATTTGGGTTACTGTATTCTTTGTAATTGTGTTATTTGTTGTCATTATATATATTATGATGTTTATCATTGTTTTGTTGCATTAGTTATGTCGTGGTGTCCTTGATATAGTTGTATGTATTCCCGTGCATAATTACTTAGCATCATTTAATTGCTTATATTTCGTATATCTATTTGTATGTTTTCTTAGATAGACTTATTTACGTTATATCATTAATGTTGTAACCATTGTGAGTAGCCATATGCTTTTTTATTGTTGTAAGGGGTTGTGTTGTTTTTTTTAGTATTACTCTATGGGTTCGCAACCCATAAAGTGTCTTAACAGTGTCACCTTTATAAGTTCCTAAGTTGGTTACTATTATTATTTGTTTTTTTGTGGTCGTTTAGAAAATATGAGTTTTGACTTATCGTATTATTATTATTAAATTTTTTTCCACTACTCCTATGTTATTGTCGTATTCTATATATATTGTGGGCTTTTACCCCTATTACTTCGTATTTTCATGTTTGCTGCTTTGTATAAATATGTATATGTGCCTATACTCGTGTATGTGGATAGATATATATATATTTTGTTGACTTATGTTGCTGCATATTCATAGTCTATTATGTAATGTGATATCTCTTGTTAGTTTTTTGTACCGTACTATTTTTCTTTGAGTAGTTGTGTTGGATTTTGTATGGTTAATGTTCTAGTACGTGTTTGATATAGGGAAGTATGTCGTTAGAGTATGTTGTATTAATGAGTGTGTGATATATAGTTAAGTAAGTAAAATTGTGTAGTATGGTGTTGTGTTTATGTTTTTTTTTGACTCAGTGAAATTTTGCTGATATCAACGGTCCACTCGAACTTCGTCTTCTTTTGCTTCCTTCTGCTCAGGGGCACCATTGTTGACAAAAAACCTTCAACAAATTTCATGTAACAACTGGTTAAACCAAGATAATTTCCTTACTTCAGTCACCTTGGTCGGTCAGTGCTGCCCAGCGATATCCTTAATCTTCTCCGAATCCATTGGGGTTCACTCTTCTGAACTTACGTGATCAAGAAAGCCACGCTTCCGCTACGCCACTGTGATCATTTATCTCTGACTATATCATTTGTACCGATGATGAGTTATTGACACCTGGTCATCATCGGTTGAACTCTGCTATGACATCGTCAGCCTCCCCGATGTCCGTATCAGTCATCACGTGGATCTGGACACTGATCCTTGCTTCCCTTTATGCTTTTCTTGATTCTGCTGTGATGGTGGCGCCGGCCTCTACTCAGCGCCCTTACTCGTAAAACTTCCTTCTTGTTGCACTCATGCTTGCATAATCCTCCCACACTGACTCAGACGTTGCATCAACAATGAGCACATGGTGGCCGCGGTAGCCATGCACTCCTCTAAGGTTGTACTTTCATCGCGAGCGGTCTTGTGATTATTAGCGGCCACATCGCATATTTATGCCTTTCCGGTGAAGGGTCCTTCTAAACATCAGATTCTGGAAATCCTGCAGTTCCATGTAGTAGAACCTCAGATTGGGTGGTCGTGGCAGCGGCGGAAGCCGCTGGTGCAACCTGCTACTGCCGCCGTTGCGCCAATGTGGTGGCCATGGTCAACCAATGTATGGAGAATGGCCTCCTGATTCTGGTGACACAACCATCGTTGCCTCATTTGTCAGATTAGTCACAACACAGCGGTATATTTTTTTTTGATTCCACGCGAATCTTGACGAGAATTAGGATTGAACGGGAGTGATCGATGGATTTGAGCCTTTATGAGGCTCACACGAAGGTTCGGGGATACAACGGTAATTAATAGAGAAAGCTCACCAAAGCACACACCTCCCTTAACCCGATCATAACTTAGGTATACTTCATTTATTAGGGGTGTAATCGTCATTTGTAGGAGAAGATCGTAGCTTATGTCTCGGTGATCTAGTTAATCCTGCGTTCCCGAGGCGGATCTGAAACCTCGGCTCTGATACCACCTGTAGCGCCCTGCTCCCGAACCCTAGCATCGGGAGCAGTGCGCCCGACGTATCTCACTAAGGAGAATACAAAGCGTCGAATCAATTTCCAACATGCCTGAAAAGACATAGAAATTTTTCGCGCAGAAACGAAATACAAGAACGTAAAGTTTTCTTCATAAAGAAAATCCTCAGTAGAATAATAAATACGACATGATCAGAACGTCAACAAGCCAACATCTAGAGTCTATCAAACTGTACAAGGTGATGTCTGATGGAAACCCCAATGAACTAATAACAGACAGCCGCAAGGTCTCCTCGTATCCTAGGTGCGACCGTCAGTATGCCCATACCACCTTGTCAGCCCCATCCTCAGCAAGGATATAGTCATACTCTTCCTCGTGCTCACCTGGTGGGGGGAATAGGGGTGAGTGACGGAAAATCACCTAGTAGGCACCTGTCTCCGACTAGTACAAGACAAAACATGCAATAATGATATAACACATAGCACATAGAACATGATATCACGTAAGCATATGAAACAATGAGAAAAGGTAATTCACTTCAGATAAAGAATGCGCAACATCATGATGCATGTCCTACTATGCACGTCACACGCAACAAAGTCATGTTACACAAAATGCCGATATCTCTGTCATGCAATGCATGATCCCGAGACCTACTAAGTGGCTGTGGGTCGCACCCACCCACAGTCACCATCCTGAGTGAACTTGGCCCCGCCACCGTACACCATCCTGAGCGCCCGTGACCCGTACATCACGACCCACCATCATGCAATGCACGTGCCATGAATGCAAACAACACAATCGCCTGAGGCCCCTGGCCCATCCTCACCATCCTCCGGCACTCAAATCTAGGTTCATTTAATGATCGCCTGAGGCCCCTGGCCCATCCTCACCATCCTCCGGCACTCAAATCTAGGTTCATTTATTATCCGAGCAATGATTTAATGTTGTTTGATGTTAAAATTATTATTTCGTGGCTTGTATATATTTATTGTGTATTTTCTATATTTTTCCTTACTGTTTTCTAATTTATTTCTATTTATTACCTAATTGTTCAAGTTAAATTAATTATCACAATTACCGAAATTTAGTGAAAATAATTTAATCTTAGCATTTTATAATTTCTGAAATTTATTTATAATTTTCTGATATTTATTTATATTTTTCTTATATTTATTACTATTTAAATTTAATTAAATAACCTTTATAGAATTCCAGAAATTCAGAATTGTATAATTAATATTAATATTATTATTATTGTTATTTTATAATTCAGGCTGGCCCCTTTTCAACCGGCCTAGTCCGCGTCCCTTGGTCCAGCCTGCCAGGCGTCCGGCCTGCAGTCTCTCTCTCTTTTTTTATTTAACAGATTAATGGGCCGGCGGTATCTGGCCCGGTCCGCTGGCCATCCGGCCCGGCCCGTTACCAGCCTGCACCCTTTTTTTTATATAACATGCAATTGGACTGGTCCTGCAGCTGCAGACCGCGGCCCACTAAGGGGTTGGCCTGGTCTGCGTGCTGGTAGGTCGGCCCCAAGCCCTTTTTTATATATAATCTATATATAACGCACCCAGTCAGCAGGAGGCGCGTGCAGCCATGCGCGGCCGCTTCCGACGGCGCGTGCGGCGCACCGGCGTTCTTTTTTCAACCTCGATCTATATTTTTGTCTATTTCTAGTCTGTGGAAACCTATTCTAAGGCCAAAATAAAATGAAAACCTCTAATCTTGCTAACACTAAATTATCAAATTTTTCCCTAAAATCAAATCCTTACTATTTTGATTATTAAAATTTTCCCTAAAATCAAATCCTTACTATTTTGATAATCAAAATTTTCCGTAAAATGAAATCCAATGCACGCAAAACAGTATACGCATTCCACAGTCATCAAATGCATTCCACAGTAATCAAAACTCATGCTTTTCATAGATTGAAACAATATGCTATAAAATTCAACAATTAAAACAACAAAAACATTTAGAATACCACCAAAGCATGCTTGAATTTGTACCAATTAGACGGAAAAAAGGGAACCTACTTGGATGCAGATAATTTACACAAGTATACTGCAGCGCATAGATTGAGACACCCGGCTTCTCTTTTTCCTTCTCTTCTTCTTCTCTCTTTTCCCTCTTCTCTTTCTTCTCTTCTCCTTCTCTTTTTTTGTCGCCGCTCCCAGCCTCTCTCTGCGTTGCCCCCCACGTTTCATTTAGTTACGTAATGTTTGCAATTATGGGGGGAACGGTTATTCCCTCCCTTTGATTTTGGTCTTATCCATTTTTTTTGAAATTCATTTTATAATTACTTATTGTAATTGTTAATATATTTATTAATTATTTTTTTTGAAACAATCCCTCCTAACTGCCGCCCTTTTAATTTGTTTAGTTAGATTTATTATTTATTTTATTTTTCAATTGCTTATCCTACTTCGCTACCTTATATTTAAATACAAATATATCCATAAGTTTAACTACGAAATTACTCGCACATAATGAAACGCTGTAATAAATTTAATTTCGGAAGGTCGTAACACCCAACGACTACGTTAGTTCCAAATTAACGCGTAACAGCTAGTTCAAAAATTCTCGGGTGTAACAAACTGTCCATTTTCATTCGGACTCCATTGGAGGGAGCTACAGCCCTCCTGAACTCGGTCACGCCAAAAGCCATTAATCCGGCATATTCGCTTCCAGTAAGCGGAATCATAAATCATCTCACAATTATGTCAACAGGAGCCATATTTCTGATGCAAAAAATCAGCTCAGACCGTGTTGCTTTGATGATAATCCCACCATAACTTGCATTCATAAGCCTGTTTATACCTATCAAACTGCGAATCCCCAATCCTCCTTCATTCATTGGAGCACAAATATTAGACCAAGAATGCCAATGTTGCCTCCCAGCCAAAAGAAATCCGCAAGCTTGCGTTCAAGAACAGAGATCACACTTTTAGGGAGCCTAGAAACCGCAAGTAGGTGAAGAGGAATAGCGGAGAGAACCTATAGGATAAGCATTAATCTGCCTGCAGCACCCAATAATTTATTCGACCATCCCGCAAGACATATGTCGAAGGGATTAAGTAGGAACGTGCAATACACCGCAGACAGACCCACGATGAAGAGAAGCCCCCAAATACTTTATTGGCGAGAATGCCACACGCATGCCGAGTAGATCCGTAACCCGAGGGCCCTTGAGCGGAGAATTAACCGCCACCTAACTCATAATCATCATCATCTATACCCAGTATATCCCAACGACAGCAAAAGCTATCGTTAGGGTCTGGAGAGGGTAAGTGGTAGGCAAACAATACCTCTGTCCCAAGGGATAGATTCTGCTTCCAGTGAGACCTCCAGCTCTATATATACCTGCAGAGATAACATAATAATAATAGAGATATAATGTGCAAGTGTGTTAGTGAGGAAATTCAGGAAATACAAAGAAGAGGTTTTCGATATTAAAATACAAAATAACGTGTATATGTACATGTAAGGCAAAACAACGGTACAATATAAGCAAACGAGTGCAAAGTCAATCTAAGGCTAGATAGTGTCTACGCCTATCTATGTCCCTAAATATACTCTAAGGTGTCCCTATATATGACCTATACCTCATTAAACTTAATCTTATGTCTCCATGAACTCATATCCTGGACCATGTGCTACTAGAGGTGCAATTCTAGTAGGTCGTGTCTAATCTGCTCATCCCAAGTCAGTTTGGGTCTGCCTTTACTTATGTTCCCCTTTACAATGAGGCTATCAATTGCTCTGGCTGACGCCGTTGTCTGTCTCCGCTTGACATGCCCAAACCATCTCATTCTTCCCTCCCTTACCTTATCTGCTATACTAGCCACGCCCAACCTTTCTCGAAACACCTCATTTCTGATCCGATCTAGCCTTGTATACCCACACATCCACCTCAACATCTTCATCTCTGTCACTTCCATCTTCTGCAATTGTGACCTCTTGATTGCCCAGCAGTCAGTCCCATATAGCATTTCCAGTCGCACTGCCACCATATAAAATTTTCCCTTTAATTTAGTTGGGAAATTCTTGTAACACAGCACCCCTGAGGCCGCCCTCCATTTACACCAGTCTGTTTGAACTCGATGTGCTACATCACGTCTATGTCTCCATTCTGCTGCACAAATGATCCTAAGTACTTAAACTTACTTACCTGTGAAACCACTTGACCATCGATGGTGAGCTGGCTATTCTCACTGTCGGCTACGCCGCTGAAGTTGCAGTGTAGATACTCGGTCTTATAACAGCTAATCCTTAAGTCTTTTCTCTCTAAAACACATCTCCACTTCTCTAGTCTCATACTCAAGGTATGTCTACTCTCTGCGACTAATACAATATCGTCAACAAAAAGCATACACCACAGAACTGTCCCTTGTATCAGCTTTGACAACTTCTCAAGGACGATTGCAAAAAGAAATGGGATCAACACAGACCCTTGATAGAGGCCTACCTCCATCGAAAAGAAGTCTATATTCCCCACAGGCGTTCGAACGGTTGTATTTGTCCTAGCATACATATCTTTAATTATGTCTATATACTTCATAAGGATCCCTCTCGCATCTAGACTATCCCAGATTAGGCTATGTGGCACACTATCATATGCTTTTTCAAGATTGATGAAAACCATATGTAAATCGCGCTTCTTCTCCCTATACTTCTCTATTAATCTCCTGAGAATGTGTATTTCTTCCGTAGATGACATTCCTGGCATAAAACCAAATTGGTTCACCGTAATTTGAGTTTCTCTCCTAATTCTAGTGTCGATTATTCTCTCCCATAACTTCATGGTATGGCTTAGCAACTTAATCCCTCTATAGTTCTCATAACACTGTGTGTCTCCTTTGTTCTTATATAAAGGGGCCAAAACACTCTTTCTCCACTCATCTGGCATCCATCTTGTTTTTGTAAATACAGTTGAACAGAGTAGTTAGCCATTGAACCCTTTCCTCTCCCAATTGCTTCCACACCTCAATTGGTATGTTATCTGGGCCGACCGCTTTAGCTCTTCCTATCTTCTTCAGTGCTCTCATCGCCTCTCCTTGTGTAACTTTCTGACAGTCGGAGTTATTATGTCGTCGTTGTTGGTTAGTGATGCTTTCTCGTTCTTAGTAGTCGGCACTACTACCGTTGAAAAGATTGTGAAAGTATGTTTGTCATTTCAAATTGATGTCTTGTGCTTTGACTAACACATGTCCATCTTCTCCTTTTATAAACTTCTCACCTCCTATGTCCTGCCTCTTTCGATCCTCAGCTTTGGCAATCTTAAACATATCATGTTCTCCGTCTTTTGTTTCTAGTCTTTCATACATCGTTTTATATGCTATAATCTTTGCCTCTGTCACTGACTTATTCGCTTCCTTCTTGGCGATTTTGTAATTCTCCTTCAATCTCATCTTTTCTTCCCTATTTGTGCAACTTAACAGCTCTCTAAAAATCCTTTGTTTATCTTTTATTTTTTGTTGCACATCCTCGTTCCACCACCACGTCTCTTTATGTATGGACGACTTTTCTGTTGTTACCCCAAGCGTTTCTCTCGCCGTGTGAGTAATAGTAGTCGATATAGCCTCCCATATCTTATTTGCGCCATCACCCAGACGATCTAGTTTTGCGGAGATGACCTTGTCTCTGAATATATTAATTTTTTCATCTTTCAAACTTCCTCATCGAATCCTGGATGGAAATTTTCCAACCCCCTTACTCGACTTTTGGCTCAATGCTATAACTACCACTAATAAACGATGTTGTGTCAGTGCTATCTTCTCTGGTATAACCTTGCCGTCCCTCCACAACCGTCGGTCTTCACGTCTCATCAGAAAATAGTCGATCTGCGTGTTATGTCTTCTGCTGTTAAAAGTGATCAAATGTGATTCTTTTTTCTGAAAAAACGAGTTTATAATGCCTAGGTCATAGGTCACTGCTAGGTCTAGCAGATCTCTACCCTGTTCATTTCTGTCTCCATAACCAAACCCGCTATGTGCCGACTGAAAACCATCGGTATCCTTTCCAGTGTTTCCATTAAAATCACCTGTGATACAAATTATTTCCTCCCTGTGTATTGACTTTAACACTATATCTAAGCAATCCCAAAACCCTTTCTTCTCCTGTTTTCCTAGTCCCACTTGGGGTGCGTAGGCGCAAATCACTGCCACTACCTCCTTATTTAGTACTAACTTCAACACCATAATTCTATCATTATATCTAATTACATCAATCAACCATGTCCCATTCTTGTTCCTATCTGACCCCGAATACAACAACTTATACCCATTACACTCTTTAACTTTATTTCCTTTCCACCTAGTCTCTTGGAGGAATGCTACATCTATCTTACGGCTCTTAAGTATATCTATAACCTCCAACAATTTACCACTTAAGGTTCCTACATTCCAAGAGGCTACCCTTAGACTATATTCCTTTTCCTTTCCCTTATCTACACCCCTCTTCTTTAGACATGGTCTCACTGAAAAATCATGACGTCTTCTATCAAATATTGCAACTAAAACTAAAAATCCTAGGTATGCTACTGATGTCGAAAGTTTGACACTAAATATAAACAATCAAAATTGCTTCAATGATAATAAGACAAAAATGAAATTATATCACCTGGTTGAGTCGTGCCACACCAAGATCCCATAGCGCAACGATTCCAATGTAGAAGAATTTAAACAGAAACAATACAGAGAAAATAAATAAACGCCAAGCCTAAGTTGGATACAACCTTAGAAAGATCGTTAGCAGAGTCCCAAATCAAAAGGATACCAAAAAAACAGAGTACTAAAAACACCCCACAGGCAAAATTTTGACGGAAATTTGAGAGGAATATCTTACTTTACCGATACTGCACGAACCACATGTGAAAAGAAAATAAAATGAAAAAGGAAAAAGGAAAAGAATGAAGGAACTAACGAGAAGTAGCAGTTTGAAGATCCTAGCTGGAAAATGGTTAACAACTGAAGCCAAAATCTAGTCCCGCCTGCTAACACTGTACCGTGAATTCGCTCCTCCTCCTGATTCCTCCAATCGGTAATTCTTCAATTTCTTGTGTTTTTGTTGATTCGATCGTCTTGTTTTTTCGTAATTTTCTGAAACTGTGAATAGATGAAACTATGAATGGATGACAATTTAAAAAAAATTAGATGAATAACAACAGCTAAGATGAGAAAGAAAAAAGCTTGAAGTGATCAGATCTCGTTGAGGAAGGGGGGAGGCAAGGAGAGCGTTTTTTTTCCAATGGGAAATAAACCAGAGAGAATTTGTTAGAAACATTGCATTGTCATGATAACATGTGTCAACCACCACCTAACTCTTAATGAAAATTTACTCGCTGCCTCGAAGCCATATGATATTATTGAGGAATTCAGAGAAACGAGCCAGATTTCTTGCAGAGGCTGTAAGGAAGACAAGCAAATCATCAGCAAAATCCCAAGTGAGATGGCGTTGCCACCTAATACATGATGGCATAACCAAGTGATTAAGACCCCGACTAAAGCCTTCAGAAGCAAGAATAAATAGCAGAGGAGATAATGGATCTCCTTGCTTGACCCATCGACCTGTACCAAAAAAACCACAAGGTTTACCATTGATAAGCATTAAATGTTGGGACTAATTCGAGATACGTGTGATGCGCAGTACGTTGATAAAGTTTATACAAATTAATTATACGGTGGACGTTATGTATGATAATATTATATGTCACATGTGTCACATAATCTATATTAATTATTACGTAAAACATCCACACATTAAGTGATCATCGGGTATGTTCGTAGATGTATAGTGTGGTCTAAATGGAAACTCCGAATATGTAAACAGTCATATGGTCAGAGACCGCGATGGATGGGCTCCAAGTGTTACGACCATAAAGTGTACGACATCTGGTCCCCGAGGGGCGACAACCCACATGTGGCTAGTAGATAATTGTTGGTACAATAATTAAATATTAAATAATATTTAATAATAATATTTATTATTAAATATTAGATAATATTTGATAATGGATAAAGATAGCTTGAATATAGCATCAAGTATATTCCACGCATTTGGGATAAAAGAATTTTTATCCATTAAGGAATATGCCCATCAGGATTCCCCCTTTCTCCCTCTATATAAAGGAGGAGGCCTTCACCTCTAGACTCAAGTAAAATCAGCCATAGAGGGAAAAGTGGGAGGGTGTGCCAACCTTGTTCTACAAAGCCCTTATTGTCTAGCCTCTCCATCGAGTAAAGCAGTGAATTGTTGATTCCGTTCAAGGGTGTGTCAGCAATTTGTGGGAGGTCGTGAATCCTTGGATCATGCCAGATTAATCATCAGCCGGAGCAGTTGCAGCGTACGTGTTTAGATTAACAACAGCAATGGAGCAAGGTACATTTCCCGTATTTTGTTACTTTGTCCATTGATTCGATTAAACGGTCCTATTCAGGGGTTTATTAAATTAAATCCAACAAGTGGTATCAGAGTAGGCTTAATCGAATCAATTATGTTAATCTATTCATGCTGAAAAATGGAAATTTTTTGGGTTAAAATGTTTTTCCGGAACTTTTAATTACATAAATAAAATCCATGAGGCTTCACTCGCAAAACAAGCGTCAGCCTGGTGGGCAGAGTCTCCGAAGGCAATCCGAAATTTGCATGCTCAAGCCTTCCTGCAGAAATTTCGGAGGTTTTGTTTTTCTAAAACTTCTTTCGTTTTTTATATAAATAAAAATGTCGCCTTCTTTGAACAAAAACAGGCTGCTGGCCTAGGAGAATCAGCCAAAGATCATGTGTTCAAACCCTGCTCCCGGAATTTTTTGTTCTGTTTCTGAAATTTTGGTTCCTTTTAATATATAGATAATCGGGCCTCCTTTAATGACCAAAGACCTTCTGGCCTAGTGGAGCAAGTGGCCTCAACACTTCTGGAGGTCACAGTTCGATTCTTGCTGGCTGAATTTCTAGAGCGATTTTTGATCCTGACAGATTGAGAGCCATCCGCGGGTCAGCTTCTGGCAGATTGGGCTTTCAGTTCCGGCCCTAATGCAGTATCAGTAAAGGGTTCGGCCCAATTTCAGTTTCAATAAAAAAAAGGAAATCTGGAAAATCTGTTTATTACAAAATGGGCCGGGCGGGTTCTGACCCGACTCGACCCGCACCACCAGCCCTCTCTATTTTTTAATTTTATTTTTATTTGTTTATTATTATTATTTTGGATAAAGTAAATAATAATAATTTTTATTATTATTATTTAAAGTTTATTTTAAGAAAAATAGTAATAATAATAAATTGTTATTATCATTATTATTTTAAAGTTTTCTTTTAAAGAAAATAATAATAATAATCCAATTATTATTGTTACTATTATTAAAGGAAAATAGTAATAATAATAAGTAATTATTATTATTATTTTAAAGTTCTTTTTGAAGAAAAAGAAAGTAAATAATAATGATAATAATTCAATTATTATTGTTATTATATAAAGTTTATTAAGAAAAATAGTAATAATAATAATAAATTCTTGTTATTATTTTAAATAAATCCAAAATAATAATAATCAAGTGCTAAGTTTAATCTCCAGTTATTGCATTTTTTTATATGCATGATTTAATTGTTTATTTATTTATTTATGCCTTATGTTTATCCATGTTAATAAATAAATAAAATAAAGTTAAGGAACTTAACCCAATAAGGATCCGAATCTTGTTTGACCCGGTTTGACTGAGTTCAACCAAGTTAATTCGATGGATTAAGTTGACTGAATTAACCAATACTTATCAATCAATGCTGTTTATACTCGTGATAGATGACTCATTGAGTTGTGCTAAAAACACCGTACACATAGTTTTGTCTAAGAAAGCCGGTACTTAAGCGAGACCATTGTGACTCCACCGGTGGCCTGGAAATTATGTGAATGGTAATACACCCTTATGGCAAGTGGGTATTACTGAATCGGCTCATTTCACACTCAATGTGACCCTTCATAAGGTTATATCACTTGTTAGATTGATTGATAAAGATATTGTTTTCATAAACTAAAGAGAACCGAGTTTGGTTAAAGGTGGTTCTTATTTGAGCCGTAAAGGGAATCAAGCTGGTTCGAATTGGTTTAAGTAAAACAAAACGGATGTTGGGGTTAAGTATGCACGGTACGTGCAAAAGGGTCAGTCAGAAAACTGCGGATCACTTAGAACCATAAAGTTACACATCTTAGCAAATGTAGGGCTTTAATATGATCCCCTTAAAGTGGGCAATCATATCATCACCACTATATTTGTTATGATCGTGAAGGACACGTATGTATTGGAGGCAATCATTGACCGGCCCAAAGGAAGGTGCGATTGTCGAAAACACATATGAGCATAGTAGTGGACCTAAATGGGCCTGGCGACGAAGCTTTAAATGCATAAGTTAACTCATCGGCCCAAAGGAAGGTGGTTACCTGTGCTTGGAGAGCCGTCATATTGACCACTACACCCAATTGTTGAAAGGCATTGGGATGACTCCAAGGAGCCCTAATGCTGAAAGACAATTGGTAGATGGAATTAAGGTTCTATTTCGATATTCGGATTTTGTGCAGTTTAAAGATTACATGTGTTATGTATTTACGTCTTTTTCTTGTTTGCTTTTCAGTAATAATGTTTAACATTAAGGATATTCCTACATTGAACGGTTCGAACTATAAGCAATGAAAAGATCAACTCGAGATCTTTCTGGGGATTGCTGATCTAGACACTACGTTGTAGATAGACCGTCCAGCTGTGCTAACAGATGAAAGTACCAGTGAGGAAAAATCCCACATGGCACGCTGGCTACGATCAAATCGCATGTGTCTTATGATCATGCAAAAGATTATCCTCAAATGCTTCAGGGGACATGTTTCTGAGTCCATGACGACCAAAGAATTTTTGGTCGATCTCGATCAAAGGTTTATAAAGAATGAGAAAACCGAGTCAGGCAATCTCTTAAAGAAACTTTTCTCAAAATAGTACCGTGGAAACGACCGCATAAGGAGACATTAAGTTATGAATGTTGTTGCCACCAAGTCCGGTGGAAAGAAATGTAAAGCTGCGGATAAGGTTACTGTGCAAAAGGCAAGTAAAAGGGAAAAGGGTGCATCTACTACTGACGCACCCAACAACATGACTTTTTTTTTGCAATAAGGAAGGACATTTAAAGAAGAATGGTACCAGTTATATATCTTGGTTCAAGAAAAAGGGTATGTTCTTAGTTTGTTCTGAAGTTAATTTTGTTTCGGATATAGCCACTTGGTGGGTCGATACGGGAGCCATGAATCACCTATCTGTGACTATGGAAGATTGCCTAAGCCACAGAAAACCAAGAGACGATGAAAGATACGTCGATTGGGGAAATGGCAGCGGCATAAATGTTGAAGCCATCGGGCAATTCAGATTTCAGTTGACATCCGGTTTTTATCTAGATTTGCATGACACTTTTGTGGTACCATCGTTTAAACATAATCTTAATTCATTTTATCTATTGGATAAAAGTGGATATTACGGTTATTTTGGAAATGGAAATTTCCAACTTTATCATGCTTCTAGATTGTTTGGTCACAGTATAATGTCCAAAATTGATGAACTTTATTCAATAAATGTCGCTTCAAATCAGGAAACCTTGCATGTTGAACACGAAACGTCTTGAGACTTTAGGACTACTTTGGCATCGACATTTAGGACAAGTGTCCAAAAATAGAATTGAACGTCTTGTCAAATCAGAAATTCTCAATCCTTTAGAATTAACCGACTTAGAGCCGTGTGTATTTTCTGCTAAAAGAAAACAAACTAAAGGTCTCCTCGTATCCTAGGTGCGACCGTCAGTATGCCCATACCACCTTGTCAGCCCCATCCTCAGCAAAGATATAGTCATACTCTTCCTCGTGCTCACCTGGTGGGGGGAGTAGGGGTGAGTGACGGAAAATCACCTAGTAGGCACCTGTCTCCGACTAGTACAAGACAAAACATGCAATAATGATATAACACATAGCACATAGAACATGATATCACGTAAGCATATGAAACAATGCGGAAAGGTAATTCACTTCAGATAAAGAATGCGCAACATCGTGATGCATGTCCTACTATGCACGTCACACGCAACAAAGTCATGTCACACAAAATGCCGATATCTCTGTCATGCAATGCATGATCCCGAGACCTACTAAGTGGCTGTGGGTCGCACCCACCCACAGTCACCATCCTGAGTGAACTTGGCCCCGCCACCGTACACCATCCTGAGCGCCCGTGACCCGTACATCACGACCCACCATCATGCAATGCACGTGCCATGAATGCAAACAACACAATCGCCTGAGGCCCCTGGCCCATCCTCACCATCCTCCGGCACTCAAATCTAGGTTCATTTAATGATCGCCTGAGGCCCCTGGCCCATCCTCACCATCCTCCGGCACTCAAATCTAGGTTCATTTATTATCCGAGCAATGATTTAATGTTGTTTGATGTTAAAATTATTATTTCGTGGCTTGTATATATTTATTGTGCATTTTCTATATTTTTCCTTACTGTTTTCTAATTTATTTCTATTTATTACCTAATTGTTCAAGTTAAATTAATTATCACAATTACCGAAATTTAGTGAAAATAATTTAATCTTAGCATTTTATAATTTCTGAAATTTATTTATAATTTTCTGATATTTATTTATATTTTTCTTATATTTATTACTATTTAAATTTAATTAAATAACCTTTATAGAATTCCAGAAATTCAGAATTGTATAATTAATATTAATATTATTATTATTGTTATTTTATAATTCAGGCTGGCCCCTTTTCAACCGGCCTAGTCCGCGTCCCTTGGTCCAGCCTGCCAGGCGTCCGGCCTGCAGTCTCTCTCTCTCTTTTTTTATTTAACAGATTAATGGGCCGGCGATATCTGGCCCGGTCCGCTGGCCATCCGGCCCGGCCCGTTACCAGCCTGCACCCTTTTTTTTATATAACATGCAATTGGACTGGTCCTGCAGCTGCAGACCGCGGCCCACTAAGGGGTTGGCCTGGTCTGCGTGCTGGTAGGTCGGCCCCAAGCCCTTTTTTATATATAATCTATATATAACGCACCCAGTCAGCAGGAGGCGCGTGCAGCCATGCGCGGCCGCTTCCGACGGCGCGTGCGGCGCACCGGCGTTCCTTTTTCAACCCCGATCTATATTTTTGCCTGTTTCTAGTCTGTGGAAACCTATTCTAAGGCCAAAATAAAATGAAAACCTCTAATCTTGCTAACACTAAATTATCAAATTTTTCCCTAAAATTAAATCCTTACTATTTTGATAATCAAAATTTTTCGTAAAATGAAATCCAATGCACGCAAAACAGTATACGCATTCCATAGTCATCAAATGCATTCCACAGTAATCAAAACTCATGCTTTTCACAGATTGAAACAATATGCTATAAAATTCAACAATTAAAACAACAAAAACATTTAGAATACCACCAAAGCATGCTTGAATTTGTACCAATTAGAGGGAAAAAAGGGAACCTACTTGGATGCAGATAATTTACACAAGTATACTGCAGCGCATAGATTGAGACACCCGGCTTCTCTTTTTCCTTCTCTTCTTCTTCTCTCTTTTCCCTCTTCTCTTTCTTCTCTTCTCCTTCCCTTTTTTGTCGCCGCTCCCAGCCTCTCTCTGCGTTGCCCCCCACGTTTCATTTAGTTACGTAATGTTTGCAATTATGGGGGGAACGGTTATTCCCCCCCTTTGATTTTGGTCTTATCCATTTTTTTGAAAATTCATTTTATAATTACTTATTGTAATTGTTAATATATTTATTAATTATTTTTTTTTGAAACAATCCCTCCCAACTGCCGCCCCTTTAATTTGTTTAGTTAGATTTATTATTTATTTTATTTTTAATTGATTATCCTACTTCGCTACCTTATATTTAAATACAAATATATCCATAAGTTTAACTACGAAATTACTCGCACATAATGAAACGCTGTAGTAAATTTAATTTCGGAAGGTCGTAACACCCAACGACTACGTTAGTTCCAAATTAACGCGTAACAGCTAGTTCGAAAATTCTCGGGTGTAACAAATTGTCCATTTTCATTCGGACTCCATTGGAGGGAGCTACAGCCCTCCTGAACTCGGTCACGCCAAAAGCCATTAATCCGGCATATTCGCTTCTAGTAAGCGGAATCATAAATCATCTCACAATTATGTCAACAGGAGCCATATTTCTGATGCAAAAAATCAGCTCAGACCGTGTTGCTTTGATGATAATCCCACCATAACTTGCATTCATAAGCCTGTTTATACCTATCAAACTGCGAATCCCCAATCCTCCTTCATTCATTGGAGCACAAATATTAGACCAAGAATGCCAATGTTGCCTCCCAGCCAAAAGAAATCCGCAAGCTTGCGTTCAAGAACAGAGATCACACTTTTAGGGAGCCTAGAAACCGCAAGTAGGTGAAGAGGAATAGCGGAGAGAACCTATAGGATAAGCATTAATCTGCCTGCGGCACCCAATAATTTATTCGACCATCCCGCAAGACATATGTCGAAGGGATTAAGTAGGAACGTGCAATACACCGCAGACAGACCCACGATGAAGAGAAGCCCCCAAATACTTTATTGGCGAGAATGCCACACGCATGCCGAGTAGATCCGTAACCCGAGGGCCCTTGAGCGGAGAATTAACCGCCACCTAACTCATAATCATCATCATCTATACCCAGTATATCCCAACGACAGCAAAAGCTATCGTTAGGGTCTGGAGAGGGTAAGTGGTAGGCAAACAATACCTCTGTCCCAAGGGATAGATTTTGCTTCCAGTGAGACCTCCAGCTCTATATATACCTGCAGAGATAACATAATAATAATAGAGATATAATGTGCAAGTGTGTTAGTGAGGAAATTCAGGAAATACAAAGAAGAGGTTTTCGATATTAAAATACAAAATAACGTGTATATGTACATGTAAGGCAAAACAACGGTAAAATATAAGCAAACGAGTGCAAAGTCAATCTAAGGCTAGATAGTGTCTACGCCTATCTATGTCCCTAAATATACTCTAAGGTGTCCCTATATATGACCTATACCTCATTAAACTTAATCTTATGTCTCCATGAACTCCTATCCTGGACCATGTGCTACTAGAGGTGCAATTCTAGTAGGTCGTGTCTAATCTGCTCATCCCAAGTCAGTTTGGGTCTGCCTTTACTCATGTTCCCCTTTACAATGAGGCTATCAATTGCTCTGGCTGACGCCGTTGTCTGTCTCTGCTTGACATGCCCAAACCATCTCATTCTTCCCTCCCTTACCTTATCTGCTATACTAGCCACGCCTAACCTTTCTCGAAACACCTCATTTCTGATCCGATCTAGCCTTGTATGCCCACACATCCACCTCAACATCTTTATCTCTGTCACTTCCATCTTCTGCAATTGTGACCTCTTGATTGCCTAGCAGTCAGTCCCATATAGCATTGCCAGTCGCACTGCCACCATATAAAATTTTCCCTTCAATTTAGTTGGGAAATTCTTGTAACACAGCACCCCTGAGGCCGCCCTCCATTTACACCAGCCTGTTTGAACTCGATGTGCTACATCACGTCTATGTCTCCACTCTGCTGCACAAATGATCCTAAGTACTTAAACTTACTTACCTGTGAAACCACTTGACCATCGATGGTGAGCTAGCTATTCTCACTGTCGGCTACGCCGCTGAAGTTGCAGTGCAGATACTCGGTCTTAGAACAGCTAATCCTTAAGTCTTTTCTCTCTAAAACACATCTCCACTTCTCTAGTCTCATACTCAAGTTATGTCTACTCTCTGCGACTAATACAATATCGTCAACAAAAAGCATACACCACAGAACTGTCCCTTGTATCAGCTTTGACAACTTCTCAAGGACGATTGCAAAAAGAAATGGGATCAACGCAGACCCTTGATGGAGGCCTACCTCCATCGAAAAGAAGTCTATATTCCCCACAGGCGTTCGAACGGTTGTTTTCGTCCTAGCATACATATCTTTAATTATGTCTATATACTTCATAAGGATCCCTCTCGCATCTAGACTATCCCAGATTAGGCTATGTGGCACACTATCATATGCTTTTTCAAGATTGATGAAAACCATATGTAAATCGCGCTTCTTCTCCCTATACTTCTCTATTAATCTCCTGAGAATGTGTATTTCTTTCGTAGTTGACATTCCTGGCATAAAACCAAATTGGTTCACCGTAATTTGAGTTTCTCTCCGAATTCTAGTGTCGATTATTCTCTCCCATAACTTCATGGTATGGCTTAGCAACTTAATCCCTCTATAGTTCTCATAACACTGTGTGTCTCCTTTGTTCTTATATAAAGGGACCAAAACACTCTTTCTCCACTCATCTGGCATCCTTCTTGTTTTTGTAAATACAGTTGAACATAGTAGTTAGCCATTGAACCTTTTCCTCTCCCAATTACTTCCACACCTCAATTGGTATGTTATCTGGGCCGACCGCTTTAGCTCTTCCTATCTTTTTCAGTGCTCTCATCGCCTCTCCTTGTGTAATTTTCTGACAGTCGGAGTTATTATGTCGTCGTTGTTGGTTAGTGATGCTTTCTCGTTATTAGTAGTCGGCACTACTACCGTTGAAAAGATTGTGAAAGTATGTTTGTCATTTCAAATTGATGTCTTGTGCTTTGACTAACACATGTCCATCTTCTCCTTTTATAAACTTCTCACCTCCTATGTCCTGCCTCTTTCGATCCTCAGCTTTGGCAATCTTAAAGATATCATGTTCTCCGTCTTTTGTTTCTAGTCTTTCATACATCGTTTTATATGCTACAGTCTTTGCCTTTGTCACTGACTTATTCGCTTCCTTCTTGGCGATTTTGTAATTCTCCTTTAATCTCATCTTTTCTTCCCCATTTGTGCAGCTTAACAGCTCTCTAAAAATCCTTTGTTTATCTTTTATTTTTTGTTGCACATCCTCGTTCCACCACCACGTCTCTTTATGTATGGACGACTTTTCTGTTGTTACCCCAAGCGTTTCTCTCGCCGTGTGAGTAATAGTAGTCGATATAGCCTCAAATATCTTATTTGCGCCATCACCCAGACGATCTAGTTTTGCGGAGATGACCTTGTCTCTGAATATATTAATTTTTTCATCTTTCAAACTTCCCCATCGAATCCTGGATGGAAATTTTCCAACCCCCTTACTCGACTTTTGGCTCAATGCTATAACTACCACTAATAAACGATGTTGTGTCAGTGCTATCTCCCCTAGTATAACCTTGCAGTCCCTCCACAACCGTCGGTCTTCATGTCTCATCAGAAAATAGTCGATCTGCGTGTTATGTCTTCTGCTGTTAAAAGTGATCAAATGTGATTCTTTTTTCTGAAAAAACGAGTTTATAATGCCTAGGTCATAGGTCACTGCTAGGTCTAGCAGATCTCTACCATGTTCATTTCTATCTCCATAACCAAACCCGCCATGTGCCGACTGAAAACCATCGGTATCCTTTCCAGTGTTTCCATTAAAATCACCTGTGATACAAATTCTTTCCTCCCTGTGTATTGACTTTAACACTATATCTAAGCAATCCCAAAACCCTTTCTTCTCCTGTTTTCCTAGTCCCACTTGGGGTGCGTAGGCGCAAATCACTGCCACTACCTCCTTATTTAGTACTAACTTCAACACCATAATTCTATCATTATATCTAATTACATCAATCAACCATGTCCTATTCTTGGTCCTATCTGACCCCGAATACAACAACTTATACCCATTACACTCTTTAACTTTATTTCCTTTCCACCTAGTCTCTTGGAGGAATGCTACATCTATCTTACGGCTCTTAAGTGTATCTATAACCTCCAACAATTTACCACTTAAGGTTCCTACATTCCAAGAGGCTACCCTTAGACTATATTCCTTTTCCTTTCCCTTATCTACACCCCTCTTCTTTAGACATGGTCTCACTGAAAAATCATGACGTCTTTTATCAATTATTACAACTAAAACTAAAAATCCTAGGTATGCTACTGATGTTGAAAGTTTGACACTAAATATAAACAATCAAAATTGCTTCAATGATAATAAGACAAAAATGAAATTATATCACCTGGTTGAGTCGTGCCACACCAAGATCCCATAGCGCAACGATTCCAATGTAGAAGAATTTAAACAGAAACAATACAGAGAAAATAAATAAAAGCCAAGCCCAAGTTAGATACAACCTTAGAAAGATCGTTAGCAGAGTCCCAAATCAAAAGGATACCAAAAAAACAGAGTACTAAAAACACCCCACAGGCAAAATTTTGACGGAAATTTGAGAGGAATATCTTACTTTACCGATACTGCACGAACCACAGGCGAAAAGAAAATAAAATGAAAAAGGAAAATGGAAAAGAATGAAGGAACTAACGAGAAGTAGCAGTTTGAAGATCCTAGCTGGAAAATGGTTAACAACTGAAGCCAAAATCCAGTCCCGCCTGCTAACACTGTACCGTGAATTCGCTCCTCCTCCTGATTCCTCCAATCGGTAATTCTTCAATTTCTTGTGTTTTTGTTGGTTCGATCGTCTTGTTTTTTCGTAATTTTCTGAAACTGTGAATAGATGAAACTATGAATGGATGACAATTTAAAAAAAATTAGATGAATAACAACAGCTAAGATGAGAAAGAAAAAAGCTTGAAGTGATCAGATCTTGTTGAGGAAGGGGGGAGGCAAGGAGAGCGTTTTTTTTCCAACGGGATAAAAACCAGAGAGAATTTGTTAGAAACATTGCATTGTCATGATAACATGTGTCAACCACCACCTAACTCTTAATGAAAATTTACTCGCTGCCTCGAAGCCATCTGATATTATTGAGGAATTCAGAGAAACGAGCCAGATTTCTTGCAGAGGCTGTAAGGAAGACAAGCAAATCATCAGCAAAATCCCAAGTGAGATGGCGTTGCCACCCGGCTCTCAACAAACGCATGAATACATGATGGCATAACCAAGTGATTAAGATCCCGACTAAAGCCTTCAGAAGCAAGAATAAATAGCAGAGGAGATAATGGATCTCCTTGCTTGACCCATCGACCTATACCAAAAAAACCACAAGGTTTACCATTGATAAGCATTAAATGTTGGGATTAATTCGAGATACGTGTGATGCGCAGTACGTTGATAAAGTTTATACGAATTAATTATACGGTGGACGTTATGTATGATAATATTATATGTCACATGTGTCACATAATCTATATTAATTATTACGTAAAACATCCACACGTTAAGTGATCATCGGGTATGTTCGTAGATGTATAGTGTGGTCTAAATGGAAACTCCGAATATGTAAACAGTCATATGGTCAGAGACCGCGATGGATGGGCTCCAAGTGTTACATAAAGTGTACGACATCTGGTCCCCGAGGGGCGACAACCCACATGTGGCTAGTAGATAATTGTTGGTACAATAATTAAATATTAAATAATATTTAATAATAATATTTATTATTAAATATTAGATAATATTTGATAATGGATAAAGATAACTTGAATATAGCATCAAGTATATTCCACGCATCTGGGATAAAAGAATCTTTATCCATTAAGGAATATGCCCATCAGGATTCCCCCTTTCTCCCTCTATATAAAGGAGGAGGCCTTCACCTCTAGACTCAAGTAAAATCGGCCATAGAGGGAAAAGTGGGAGGGTGTGCCAACCTTGTTCTACAAAGCCCACATTGTCTAGCCTCTCCATCGAGTAAAGCAGTGAATTGTTGATTCCGTTCAAGGGTGTGTCAGCAATTTGTGGGAGGTCGTGAATCCTTGGATCATGCCAGATTAATCATCAGCCGGAGCAGTTGCAGCGTACGTGTTTAGATTAACAACAGCAATGGAGCAAGGTATATTTCCCGTATTTTGTTACTTTGTCCATTGATTCGATTAAACGGTCCTATTCAGGGGTTTATTAAACTAAATCCAACAAGTGGTATCAGAGTAGGCTTAATCGAATCAATTATGTTAATCTATTCATGCTGAAAAATGGAAATTTTTTGGGTTAAAAATGTTTTTCCGGAACTTTTAATTACATAAATAAAAGCCGTGAGGCTTCACTCGCAAAACAAGCGTCAGCCTGGTGGGCAGAGTCTCCGAAGGCAATCCGAAATTTGCATGCTCAAGCCTTCCTGCAGAAATTTCGGAGGTTTTGTTTTTCTAAAACTTCTTTCGTTTTTTATATAAATAAAAATGTCGCCTTCTTTGAACAAAAACAGGCTGCTGGCCTAGGAGAATCAGCCAAAGATCATGTGTTCAAACCCTGCTCCCGGAATTTTTTGTTCTGTTTCTGAAATTTTGGTTCCTTTTAATATATAGATAATCGGGCCTCCTTTAATGACCAAAGACCTTCTGGCCTAGTGGAGCAAGTGGCCTCAACACTTCTGGAGGTCACAGTTCGATTCTTGCTGGCTGAATTTCTAGAGCGATTTTTGATCCTGACAGATTGGGAGCCATCCGCGGGTCAGCTTCTGGCAGATTGGGCTTTCAGTTCCGGCCCTAATGCAGTATCAGTAAAGGGTTCGGCCCAATTTCAGTTTCAATAAAAAAAAGGAAATCTGGAAAATCCGTTTATTACAAAATGGGTCGGGCGGGTTCTGACCCGACTCGACCCGCACCACCAGCCCTCTCTATTTTTTAATTTTATTTTTATTTGTTTATTATTATTATTTTGGATAAAGTAAATAATAATAATTTTTATTATTATTATTTAAAGTTTATTTTAAGAAAAATAGTAATAATAATAAATTGTTATTATCATTATTATTTTAAAGTTTTCTTTTAAAGAAAATAATAATAATAATCCAATTATTATTGTTACTATTATTAAAGGAAAATAGTAATAATAATAAGTAATTATTATTATTATTTTAAAGTTCTTTTTGAAGAAAAAGAAAGTAAATAATAATGATAATAATTCAATTATTATTGTTATTATATAAAGTTTATTAAGAAAAATAGTAATAATAATAATAAATTCTTGTTATTATTTTAAATAAATCCAAAATAATAATAATCAAGTGCTAAGTTTAATCTCCAGTTATTGCATTTTTTTATATGCATGATTTAATTGTTTATTTATTTATTTATGCCTTATGTTTATCCATGTTAATAAATAAATAAAATAAAGTTAAGGAACTTAACCCAATAAGGATCCGAATCTTGTTTGACCCGGTTTGACTGAGTTCAACCAAGTTAATTCGATGGATTAAGTTGACTGAATTAACCAATACTTATCAATCAATGCTGTTTATACTCGTGATAGATGACTCATTGAGTTGTGCTAAAAACACCGTACACATAGTTTTGTCTAAGAAAGCCGGTACTTAAGCGAGACCATTGTGACTCCACCGGTGGCCTGGAAATTATGTGAATGGTAATACACCCTTATGGCAAGTGGGTATTACTGAATCGGCTCATTTCACACTCAATGTGACCCTTCATAAGGTTATATCACTTGTTAGATTGATTGATAAAGATATTGTTTTCATAAACTAAAGAGAACCGAGTTTGGTTAAAGGTGGTTCTTATTTGAGCCGTAAAGGGAATCAAGCTGGTTCGAATTGGTTTAAGTAAAACAAAACGGATGTTGGGGTTAAGTATGCACGGTACGTGCAAAAGGGTCAGTCAGAAAACTGCGGATCACTTAGAACCATAAAGTTACACATCTTAGCAAATGTAGGGCTTTAATATGATCCCCTTAAAGTGGGCAATCATATCATCACCACTATATTTGTTATGATCGTGAAGGACACGTATGTATTGGAGGCAATCATTGACCGGCCCAAAGGAAGGTGCGATTGTCGAAAACACATATGAGCATAGTAGTGGACCTAAATGGGCCTGGCGACGAAGCTTTAAATGCATAAGTTAACTCATCGGCCCAAAGGAAGGTGGTTACCTGTGCTTGGAGAGCCGTCATATTGACCACTACACCCAATTGTTGAAAGGCATTGGGATGACTCCAAGGAGCCCTAATGCTGAAAGACAATTGGTAGATGGAATTAAGGTTCTATTTCGATATTCGGATTTTGTGCAGTTTAAAGATTACATGTGTTATGTATTTACGTCTTTTTCTTGTTTGCTTTTCAGTAATAATGTTTAACATTAAGGATATTCCTACATTGAACGGTTCGAACTATAAGCAAGGAAAAGATCAACTCGAGATCTTTCTGGGGATTGCTGATCTAGACACTACGTTGTAGATAGACCGTCCAGCTGTGCTAACAGATGAAAGTACCAGTGAGGAAAAATCCCACATGGCACGCTGGCTACGATCAAATCGCATGTGTCTTATGATCATGCAAAAGATTATCCTCAAATGCTTCAGGGGACATGTTTCTGAGTCCATGACGACCAAAGAATTTTTGGTCGATCTCGATCAAAGGTTTATAAAGAATGAGAAAACCGAGTCAGGCAATCTCTTAAAGAAACTTTTCTCAAAATAGTACCGTGGAAACGACCGCATAAGGAGACATTAAGTTATGAATGTTGTTGCCACCAAGTCCGGTGGAAAGAAATGTAAAGCTGCGGATAAGGTTACTGTGCAAAAGGCAAGTAAAAGGGAAAAGGGTGCATCTACTACTGACGCACCCAACAACATGACTTTTTTTTTTGCAATAAGGAAGGACATTTAAAGAAGAATGGTACCAGTTATATATCTTGGTTCAAGAAAAAGGGTATGTTCTTAGTTTGTTCTGAAGTTAATTTTGTTTCGGATATAGCCACTTGGTGGGTCGATACGGGAGCCATGAATCACCTATCTGTGACTATGGAAGATTGCCTAAGCCACAGAAAACCAAGAGACGATGAAAGATACGTCGATTGGGGAAATGGCAGCGGCATAAATGTTGAAGCCATCGGGCAATTCAGATTTCAGTTGACATCCGGTTTTTATCTAGATTTGCATGACACTTTTGTGGTACCATCGTTTAAACATAATCTTAATTCATTTTATCTATTGGATAAAAGTGGATATTACGGTTATTTTGGAAATGGAAATTTCCAACTTTATCATGCTTCTAGATTGTTTGGTCACAGTATAATGTCCAAAATTGATGAACTTTATTCAATAAATGTCGCTTCAAATCAGGAAACCTTGCATGTTGAACACGAAACGTCTTGAGACTTTAGGACTACTTTGGCATCGACATTTAGGACAAGTGTCCAAAAATAGAATTGAACGTCTTGTCAAATCAGAAATTCTCAATCCTTTAGAATTAACCGACTTAGAGCCGTGTGTATTTTCTGCTAAAAGAAAACAAACTAAAGTCCGAAGTTATGAAGCAAATCGTGCAAATATTGTCCATTAGAGTTGATTCATACCGATATTAGTGGCCTATTTCATCTGGTTACTCGAAATGGCCACTCTTATTTTATCACCTTTATTGACGACTATTTGCGATATGGCTACATATTCTTGATTGAAGAAAAAGCGCAAGCAATAGATGTGTTCAAATCCTTTAAAGTTGAAGTTGTTTACAACTCAACAATAGGATTAAAGCTGTCAGATCGGACCGTGAGGGTGAATACTTTGGTCGATATGATGGATCAGGAGAACGTAGTCCAGGATCATTTGCTAAATACCTAGAGGAAAATGGAATCATCCCTCAGTACACCATGCCTGGGTCACCAAGCATGAATGGTGTGGCTGAAAGACGAAACCGTACACTTATGGACATGGTTGTTTATTTCAGACAAACAGTATAATGTACATTCCGGTTATATTAAAGTTTCCTGCAGAAGTAATGTACATTAAGCAATTGCGGCATACATTCTAAATTCTATTGATCTCGCTAAACTAAGGACAAGTTGGAATTAATATGTACGATCACCTAGCATATTAATTCCACACTACATATCCATTTTAGTATCCATGTCATTCACTAGAATGTTAGTATCATGATTTAAGAGGGACTAGTCACTAGTTCAATGTGACGATGTGCGGCTTAAATCTTTTACTAACATTTGCTGATGGACCAGAAAAGGAAAGACACACTAAAGGACATACGGTATATAAGCTCAAAAGGAGTGACATATAATCTTTAAGATACATACATAGTCCAAGTGGGAGATTGTTGGGATTAATTCGAGATACGTGTGATGCGCAGCACGTTGATAAAGATTATACGAATTAATCATAAGATGGACTTTATGTATGATAATATTTTATGTCACATGTTAGTAATAATATTAATTATTACGTAACACATTCACATGTTAAGTGATCATTGCGTATGTTCGTGGATGTATAGTGTGGTGTAAATTGAAACCCCGAATATGTAGACAGTCATATGGTCAAAGATCGCGATAGATGGGCTCAAAGTTTTACGACCATAAAGTATACGACATCTGGTACCCGAGGGGCGACAACCCACATGTGGCTAGTAGATAATTATTGGTACAATAATTAAATATTAAATAATATTCAATGATAATATTTATTATTAAATATTAGATAATATTTGATAATGGATAAAGATAACTTGAATATAGCATCAAGTATATTCCACGCATCTAGGATAAAAGAATCTTTATCCATTAAGGAATATGCCCATCAGGATTCCCCCTTTCTCCCTCTATATAAAGGAGGATGCCTTCACCTCTAGACTCAAGTAAAATCGGCCACAGAGGGAAAATTGGGAGGGTGTGCCAACTTTGTTCTACAAAGCGCACACTGCCTAGCCTCTCCATCGGGTAAAGCAGTGAATTGTTGATTCCGTTCTAGGGGTTTATCAGCAATTGGTGGAAGGTCGTGAATCTTTGGATCACACCAGATTCATCATCAGCCGGAGCAGTTGCAGCGTACATGTTCAGATTAACAACAGCAATGGAGCAAGATATATTTTTTGTATTTTGTTACTTTGTCTATTGATTCGATTAAACGGTCCTATTCAGGGGTTTATTAAACGAAATCCAACATTAAACACCTGGTGGCTGAAAGATTGTTCATAATGAATCAAACAAAAAAATTTGGAAGCCCATCTGAAGAAGTAGCTTCTCCATGTAAACCCAGCTAACTCGAGGAAATGCTTTAGCCATATCTAATTTAATAATTGCTCTGCCTCCGTGATGTGGCTTATCTAACAAGTGAAACATTTCCTTAGCAATGAAAATATGTTCAGCTATTCCTCGGCTAGGCATAAATCCTGCTTGTTCTTACGAAATTAGGCGTGGAAGAAGACCCACTAGTTGCAAAGAAATTAATCTTGTCACCCCCTTTTGACATGAAATTGGTCAAGCAGATGGGACGAAAGTCCACAAAAGTAGTAGGGGCGGTCACTTTCAGAATCAGATTAATGAGGGAGGCCGCCATGGTTGTTGGCATTCGGATGCCAATGAAAAAATCTTTCACCGCCTTTAAAACATCATCGCCAAGCACCTCGACAACTTGTCTAACAAACCGGCCATTATAATCATCGGGCCCAACCATGCTTGTAGGACTCAAGTGCTAGATTGCATCTTTTACTTCCGAAAGTTGGGGCATTGCAAGCAGCATTTGATTATCTATGACAGAAACCAATGTAGGGACAACTGCAAAATATCGGAATGATTATAGGTTGGTTCTGCTGAGAACAAGTTCTTGAAATAACGCTCAGCTTCTTCTATAATTGTTGTCTTAGTAACACACTCCTCCATAGAAGATAAAATACGTAAGATTTTCTCTTTCCAACGATGCTCTTTAACTAGGCCATGGAAATAAGGAGTGTTGGCATCACCCTCTTGTCACCACATTATCCGAGCTTTTTACTGCCAAAAATGACAAACTCGCATCTGAGCTTGAAGCAAAGGAGCCTTTCTTATGATAGGATGCACGGGTTTCTGAACGAAATGATAAACTGAAATCAAAAGGAAGAAGAACACGCAAGGAATTGGTGCTGGAACCTTTTTGGTAACCGCTCAATCGATTGAATTATGATACGAGGCACAAATTCAGTTATATACAGCGGTTAATGAGAGGAAAGAGGGAAAAACACGCGAAATTACAAATGTGTCCTTCTAGCTACAACGACACGCTTTATTTATTTTAAGGGTAATGTGGTAACTTCACACCGTTTAAACCGTTCCTGCCTTCTACTTCACCTTCTTCCTTCTTCCAAACATCTCCTTCTTCTTCCACCTTGCCCTCTAATGGATTCAGCTCGTGACAAAGCAACCGTCCTTCAATCTCAACTGCAAACTAATGAATTCAGCCACTCTATCTTCCTTAGGCTGGATCACACTTCTCCACATTGCTGTTCATCAGACTGTTGCTGCACCTCTCTGGCATCTGCAACCAGTTCACTGCTATCATCCATTCCTTTGATACCTTTAACACCCCCCTCAATCCTGACTGACAGAATACATTACAAACACCTAATGCTTCAGTCAGGATGCTTAATCTCTTAGAGTCTAATGATTTTGTGAACACATCTGCCAACTGCAAGTCCGTTCTGATTGGCATAGGCTTAACCACTCCATCTTGAAATTTGTCCCTCACAATATGACAATCTATTTCTATATGTTTGGTCCTCTCATAGAACACCGGATTTTCTACAATGTAAACGGCACTTCTATTGTCACAAAATATCTCTACTGGACCAGGATGATTTACCTGCAAATCTTTCAAAAGATAGAGTATCCATTGAACCTCGCACGTAGCAGAGGCAAGAGCTCTATATTCCGCTTCAGAGGAGGATTTTGAAACCGTGGTCTGTTTCTTAGCCTTCCAAGAGATCAAGGCATTTCCCAAGAACATACAGTAGCCAGTGATTGACCGTATACTTTCTACACACCCACCCCAATCTGAATCTAAAAAGGCAGTCAGTTTAAGCAACCCTATGCTAGGGAAGAACAGTCCCTGTCCTGGGGTTCCTTTGAGATATCTCAACAATCTCTGTGCTGCCTTCCAGTGCATTTGCGTTGGTGTGTCCAAAAACTGACTTAGTTGTTGGACAGTGTAACTGATATCAGGTCTAGTGATTCTTAAGTACAACAATTTACCAATTAATCTTCTATAGCTGGATGTGTCTTCAAACGCCAAAGAGTCATTGTGTGAAAGATTCAGATTTTGTTCCATGGGGGTGCTTGCAGGCTTGGAAGACAGGTGTCCCATGTCTTCTGACAGCTCAAGCGTATATTTTCTTTGACAAAGCACCAGCCCCCCTGGGACCTGGCCACTTCAAGACCTAGAAAATACCTCAGCTCATCTAAGTCCTTAATCTGAAAAGTAGAGTGGAGACTGGCTTTAAGACTTTGGATGGCTTCCAAGGAATCACTAGCTACCACGATGTCATCAACGTATACAATAAACACCAGGAATGTAGGCCCCTACTGTTTGGTAAACATGGTGTAATCGTGCTTGGACTGAGTGTAGCCCATTGACAAGAGAAACGTGGTGAGTTTGGCATTCTATTGCTGACTAGCTTGCTTCAAGCCTTATAAGGATTTAGTGAGTCTACAGACAGTGCCTGGGGGAGCAGGAAAACCTTCTGGGGGTGTCATATATATCTCCTGATCTAAATCTCCATGGAGGATTATGTTATTGACATCCAGCTGATGAATAAACCACCCCTTGATAGCTGCTAGGGCCAGTACCAACCTGACAGTTGTCATTTTGGCAACAGGAGAAAAGGTGTCTCCATAATCAACTCCGGCTTGCTGAGTATAACCATTAGCCACAAGCCTAGCTTTGTATCTTTCAATGGATCCATCTGCCTTCCTCTTAACTTTGTAGACCCATCTACAGCCAATGACTTTCTTTACTGGTGGGAGGTTGGCAAGGACCCAAGTGTGATTAGCCTCCAAGGCAGCCAACTCCAGAGACATAGCCTTCTCCCAATGCATTGAACCAGCTGTCTGCTGATATGACTGGGGCTCCTGCTGCATACTAAGATTAAGGACATATCTCTTGAAATGAGGAGTCAACTGATCGAGTGAGTGATAATGTTCAATAGGATAAGCAGGTGATCTGATGATGGAGGAAGATGTGGCAGAGGATGTATCAGCTTGGTTGCAATAATAATCACGTAAGTAAGATGGTTGTTTTCTAACCCTTGTAATACGTTGTTCACTGTTTAATGGAGGTAGGTGCGTATTAGGGGACGGTGAGGACACATCAGGAACAGCAGAAGAAGAGGAATCATTTGATTGTGGTAAGTCTGCATTGTTGATGACTAAAGGAATGTTAATAGTAATAGAGGGAAAATGCTCTAGAGTTGGTTCTGATATTGGTGAAGCAGAGAAGGGATCAGGTGATTGGGGAGATAGAGAAGAAGGAACATTGGATGCAGAAGGAAGAGATGCAGGAGGAATGGAAGTGTTTATGGGTGTGCTATATTGCGGAGCAGGTGGAAAGATAGGTACATGGTGATTTGGTACATGGTGATTTGGCTCAGATGACTCAAGACGAACACAAGAATCAGAAAATGGAAAGTGTGTTTCTAAGAACTTCACATTCCTTGAAACAAGGATATCTTTTGTACTCAAGTTCTGCAAAATATAGCCCTTTGTTGTAGATGAAATGCCCAAGAATAAACACGGTATGCTTCGTGGAGTAAACTTGTGTATGTTTGGTGTAGTATTATATGCATAGGCCAAACAGCCAAAGACCTTGATTTGCTGATAGGTTGGGGTTCTGTGGAAAAGGATCTGATATGGACTTTTCTGGGATAAAACTGGTGTGGGAATGAGATTTATTAGGTACACAGCATGTGTTACTGCAAAGCCCCAGTAAGAAGAGGGTAACTGGGCTTGAAATTTAAGGGATCTTGCTACAACCAAGATGTGTTGATGTTTTATCTCCACGATTCCATTTTGTTGTGGAGTATAGACACGACTTTTTTGATGTACAATGCCATGATGTTTATAGAAATCATGCATCTTAAACTCAGAGGCATTGTCACTCCTTATGATTTCATCAAATACAGCCATGTAAATTTGCTACAATCATCTACAACAGTAAGAAAGTATCTTTGAGAATACAATGTAGGATGTCTGTTGGGCCCCCAGACATCAACATGGATCAAATCAAAAGGCTGAACAGAAACAGATGCAGAAACGGGAAAAGGTAGTTTTTTCAGTTTGGCCAAAGGGCAGACTGTGCAAGATTCATCATGGTGTCCAGTTGTGACTGAATCATCATACCTCTGGATCTCTTTTATTCTAGAGATTGACGCATGTCCCAGTCTATAGTGCCACAACATAGATGGTGAAGTAATGGCAGTATTCGAAAGGCACACAGAATGTTGCTGATGTGGATCACTACTGAGGTAATAAAGGCCATGTGACAACCTAGCTGAACCAATCATCCTCTTGGATAATTGAACCTGAATCAAACAATAATCACCAGATATTTGAATAAGTATGTCTGGATTTGAGGCTAACTTGCTTAGTGAAATCAAATTATAAGCAAACGAAGGGACAAACAGAACTTCATGTAAGACAAGAACTGAGTTAATAGTCACAGAACCAATGTGTGTGGCTGAAACAGAAAACTTGTTGGGCAAGTTTATGGTGATATTAGTAACTGGTTTAACAGAAGTAAAGAGTGCAAGATTGGAGGAAATGTGATCAGTGGCTCCAGAATCCAAAATCCATGTACTTAGAACATTAGCATGAGATTTACCTTTGTCCTTACCAGTCTGGGTAGATAGCACAGTACATTGAGTTACAGCTACATTCCCTTCCAGCTCACCTTCATGTTTGTTTAGCCAGCTCAACAATTTTTGGTTCTGCTGGGGAGTAAGCATCAACGATTGCACAGTTTAAGTAGCCTGCACCTCTTGTGACTCATCTGATTCATGTTCCAATGTCCTGCTCAAATTCACTTGATTTCTGGATTTAAAGCCTGGAGGAAAGCCATGCTTCTTGTAACATCTATCAACAGTGTGGCCTTGCATTCCACAATGTGTACACACAAAACGTCTGGCACTTTCATTCCCAAACCTGCCACCTCCCCTTTTGTAACCTTGGCCCCTTCCTGTATATGCCACAAATCCCTCTGTTTACTGACCTTCTACTGATAAGGCAACGGGGCTACTATCAAACGAACCAACACCATTGTCAGCTAACACCTTTCTCTCATACTTCAAAGCCATGGAGAAGGTAGTGTTTATATCAGGCAAGGGAGTAAGCACAAAAATTTGAGATTTAACCGGATCAAAACTATCATTCAAACCTTTAACAAACTTGATCACATAATCAGTTTCCACAAATCTCCTCATTTTGATTGCTACATCGCATACACACCCTCTGCACACGCATACAGAAACTAGCCTTACGACCATCAGCTCCTCCCAAACAATTTTGAGCTTAGTAAAGTATTCACTAACACTCAAGGCATCTTGCTTAACACTATAAAACGTTTCAAGAAAATCTGACAGTCTAAAAGGGTCAGTACTCCCATACCTCAGTCTAAGATCATTCCAAGCATCGTGCGCACTGTCACACCACATGATACTCTGTGCAACGGAATGAGACGGCGAATTCATCATCCAAAACTGTACCATCACATTAACCTGCCTCCAAAGAGAATACTGTGGATATGTCGCAGGAGGCCTTTGAATTGTTCCGTCTATAAAACCGATTTTGTTTTAAACTACCAACGCCATCTCAAACGTCCTGCTCCAAGTATGATAGTTATGCGAATTTAAGGGAGGTTGTGCAAGCACTATAGCCGGACTGTCATTAGGATGAAGATAATATGGATTCTGCAACGAATTGTTCGGAGAAGCCTCGGGTACTTGACTCTGATCTCGATTCCCCCTGGATCCAAATACCACGTTCTGCACTGGACTATCATTCAGCGGCGTCTGACCAACTCTAGAACTTGCAGGATTGTTGTTTTGCGACGTCATTTGAAGATCACCGGAGATTGTATATGCAAACGATCAGACGAGTCATAAGAAAATCAATCAATACACAACACCATAAGCATTCAAGCACAACGCTCTGATACCATGTCAAAGTTGATCAAATTTGGAACGAAATGATAAACGAAAATCAAAAGGAAGAAGAACACGCAAGGAATTGGTGCTGGGAACCTTTTTGGTAACCGCTCAATCGATTGAATTATGATACGAGGCACAAATTCAGATATACAGCGGTTAACGAGAGAAAAGAGGGAAAAACACGCGAAATTACAAATTTGTCCTTCTTGCTACAACGACACGCTTTATTTATTTTAAGGGTAATATGGTAACTTCACACCGTTTAAACTACTCCCGCCTTCTACTTCACCTTCTTCCTTCTTCCAAACATCTCCTTCTTCTTCCACCTTGCCCTCTAATGGATTCAGCTCGTGACAAAGCAACCGTCCTTCAATCTCAACTGCAAACTAATGAATTCAGCCACTCTATCTTCCTTAGGCTGGATCACACTTCTCCACATTGATGTTCATCAGACTGTTGCTGCACCTCTCTGGCATCTACAACCAGTTCACTGCCATCATCCATTCCTTTGATACCTTTAACAGTTTCCTCATCTGGATGAGCATCATATGTTGTCTCAGATGCAACAACCCATCTTTCTGCATTTGATACCGCATCAAAGACATTACCGAAGGCATTGATATTCCATCTTCTGACATCAACTTTCAGTCGTTGTAGCTTATTGTACAAACCCCGCATACCCCCTGTTATGGGATAACTCTTCCATGTGTGCCATGCGAAATCGTCAAAATCTGGATGGATAGCCATACATCCAGAAAGCGAAAAGATCTCGGAGCATGCACACCCGAAACCCGACAGGAAAGCAACAAGGATGTATCATCTGACGATGGCCGATTTAGATGCTGAAATAGTAATGAATCAAACACCTCATAGTAATTTTCTTTATTGAGATTACTATATTAGTTGAGATTTAAATTAGTTAGAATTTTATTCTAACCAACATTGTAGATAGAGTTTTTGTAGTTGTTATCTTGTAAATAGAGTTTGTTGTATTTTTGATATCCTTGATAACCCTTTAGTTTGACTAGGCGGCTTAAACATATATACGATTCCTGTAAATAGTATACGATGATGAAATACTAAAATTCAATATTTTCTTCATTGTTTCAGAGCAATTAAATTTGATACTCAACTGATCGTCTTTTTCTTGGCGGTGCCATCGTCTATACACAGTAATCGACATTCTCCAGTAGTCGACATCCTCCATTTTAGACCATTTCAATTTGAGTTGCAGTTGTTCGGTCGCCATTCTCCATTTTGGACCATTTCAATTTGAGTTGCAGTTGTCCTCCCGCATTTTTTTCTTTTCTTCCAGTCGACTAATTTCAGCAGCTGTTTTTTTTTCATTCGCAGTCTACTAATTCCAGTCGTAGCCAGTTTGTCTCTAGCCGATTCAGTTTGTTTCTCCAGTTGACACCCAGCGTCGACTTCAGCTTGTTCCAGCATCAACTGCAAGCGTCCTTTTCTTTTGTCCATTTCGTCCAACTTAAGTCATCAGACCATTTGAACAGAGGTAATTTTGGATCAAACGTTCCAATGACAGGCAAGAAAGATTCGGGTATTGTTTCTTTCCCTTTTTTATCATCTTATTGGCTTTTTGATAGTGGAGCCAATGCGCATATTGTCAATGATCTGTCACTGTTTACTACTGTTGTTACAGACAAAATAGCAGCAACGTTACAAACCCCAGAGTCCGTTCGTGCCATTGGGACAGTCAGGCTCTCGGATTCTTTGGTTCTGCGTGATGTTTTGGGAGTACTAGAGTTTGCATTTAATTTGATATCTGTCATTCGGTTAGTAAAAGATCACAAGTGTGCACTGACGTTTGGTCCGAATTTTTGTGTTGCGTAGGAAATGCCATCAAGGAAGCTGATTGGAGTAGGTAGGCAGCATGATGGTCTTTATCATTGGGTCCAGAATTTGGCTAGCCACAGTCTTGCCGCAATAAAGTGCGATGAGTCAGTATGGCATTATCGCATGGGTCATCTTCCTCTTTCGAAGTTTTTTTTTCTTCCTTCTATCGGTGTTTCTACTAAAGAAGTATTTTGTGATGCATGTAATCGCGGCAAACAAACACGTTTACCATTTTCTATTAGCACTAGCATAACTGTGCAATCTTTTGATCTCATTTATTGTGATGTTCGGGGACCTTATAAAACGCCTAGTTTGTCCAATGCGCATTATTTCTTGACTATTATTGATGATCATAGCCGCAGTACTTGGGTCTATTTGATGCGATCTAAATCCAAAACTAGTCGTTACATGCTGCATTTTTTTAATTGGGTCTGTACGCAGTTTGAAAAGCCAGTCAAAAGAGTCCGTAGTGACAATGGGTTGGAATTTACTAATGCTATTCTGCTTACTTATTATGTTGATCAGGGTATAGAAGCCCAAACTTCTTGCATTTACACTCTGCAACAAAATGGTGTTGTTGAGCGTATACATCGTCATATTCAAGAGGTAGCTTGTGCTCTTTGTTTTCATGCAAATTTGCCTATCATGTTCTGGGGAGAATGCATTCTTACTGCCGTTTATCTTATTAATCGTATGCCAGCCACCATTCTTAAAAAAAATGCCATATAAGGTTCTGATGGGGTGTTTGCCTAATTATTCACATCTTCGTGTCTTTGGTTGTTTATGTTACGGTTACACATATCACGGTACTCGTGATAAATTTGATCCACGTTCTGCCCCGGATACTTTTCTTCGTTATCCACATTCTCAAAAGGGTTACAAGATTTTTGATTTATCTAGTCGCAAGATCTATGTTAGTCGTGATGTTACGTTCTATGACCATATTTTTCCTTTTTCCATGCCTTCTCAATTTGTTGGCTTCCGTGATTCAGCTTCGGCCTCTCATAGTACTCCTTGTTGGGATGCCGTGGTTTCACCACCTTTCCAGGCTACGGCCGAGCCTTCGGCTGCTGTACCTCAGCCTTCGGCTGACCCATAGCCGGCGGCCTCCCCTCAACCTTTGGTCGAAGTTTCCACTTCTCCATTCGTTCCTTTGCCGCCTTCGCGTAGCATGCGGTGTCGTCAACTATCTCGCCGTCTTACGGATTTTGATGTTGCGTTGCCTCCTTCTCTTCTACCATCTACTGCATTGTCCACTCCTACAGTGAATGCTACGGTGTTTCCCTTATCCCGCTTTCTATCATATGCTCGATTAGCTTGATCTTATCATTGTTATGGTGCGCCCATCACCGCAGGGGATGAGCCAGTTTCTTTTTGTCAGGCTGTCAAACATGCACATTGGTGCGAAGCAATGCAGCGTGAAATTTCAGGTCTTGAAGCTAATCATACGTGGTCTGTTGTCTCGTTGCCACCTGGAAAGCTTACAATTGATACCAAATGGTTTTACAAAATCAAATATAATCTTGATGGTACTGTTGAGCATTACAAGGCTTGTTTAGTTGCCCGTAGGCATACCCAATTCGAGGGTGTTGATTTTCATGAAACATTTGCTCCCATGGATAAGTTGGTTACGGTACGGTGTTTACTGGCTATTGCTGTGGCGCGTCGTTGGCATGTTCATCAATTGGATGTCAACAACGCATTCTTACATGGCAATCTCACGGAGGATGTGTATATGCGTATTCCACCTGGTTTTGCTCGTCAGGGGGAGCATAATGTTTTTAAGCTCCGTAAGGCTTTGTATGGTTTACGTCAGGCGTCGCATAATTGGTACGTTAAGTTCACTACCTCACTTGTTGATCTTGTGTATACTCAGTCTAATGCAGATCATTCTTTATTTATTTTGTCCACCGAGTCCTCTTTTGTAGCATTTTTGATTTATGTTGATGATGTTATTGTGGCTGGAGATGATCTTACTCGCATCACAGCGTTAAAGACCTATCTTGACCGTAAGTTTAAAATAAAGAACTTGGGTCCCCTGAAGTATTTCCTTGGGATCGAAGTTGCTCGTTCTCCTGCTGGAATGGTGTTAAATCAACGCAAGTGTATTCTTGATATACTCATAGAGTGTGGACTACTTGGATGTTGCCCTGCTAGCGCACCAATGGATCAGAAAGTTCGGTTCTCTGAGTCTAATCCACTTTTAGATGATCCTGTGTTTTATCTTCGTATTGTTGGACGTTTACTTTACCTTACTGTCACACATCTTGATATTTGTTTTACGGTTAATACGCTTAGCCAATTTATGCACACACCTCGCAAATGTCATCTTGATGCAGTTTTCCACTTGCTACTTTATCTTAAGCAAACGTCAGGTTAGAGTCTTTTCTTGCCTACTGCGGCATTCTTGAGTCTCACAGCATATTGTGATGCTGACTGGGCTAGGTGTTCCATCACACACCGCTCCACCATGGGGTACATGATTTTTCTTGGATCTGCTCTCATTTCTTGGCGATCTAAAAAGCAGCCTGTTGTCTCCCGTTCATCTGCTGAAGCTGAGTATCGTGCTATGACTTATGCTACAAGTGAAATAGTTTGGCTCCATAAGCTCTTGCATGACCTCGGTATACATACTTCGGAGCCTGTTGATCTTCACTGTGATAATCAAGCAGCTTTGCTCATTGTGACTAATACTGTTTTTCATGAACACACGAAACATATTAAGATTGATTGTCATTTTGTTCGTCAACATTACGCTGCTGGACTTATACTTCCATGTAAGATTCCAGGGACTCAGCAACTAGCCGACGGTTTTACCAAGCCTCTTGGTCCTGATAGTTTTCGGCGGCTTTTGAGTAAGTTGGGCATTGTCAACATTCATGCGCCAACTTGAGGGGGAGTATTGGGATTACTATATTAGTTGAGATTTAAATTAGTTAGAATTTTATTCTAACCAACCTTGTAGATAGAGTTGTTGTAGTTGTTATCTTGTAGATAGAGTTTGTTGTATTTTTGATATCCTTGATATCCTTTTAGTTTGACTAGGCGGCTTATACATGTATACAATTCCTGTAAACAATATACGACGATCAAATACTGAAATTCAATATACGTTTCTTCATTCTTTACAAAGAATGCGATCTAACCTTCTCCATACTCGACCAAGACCGCTTCCATCTAACCATGTGAAGCGTGAGCCTTGATACAACATCTCTACTAAGGCAGAATTACTCACCCAATGCTGGAAATCTACCAGTTGCCGAAGAGAAAGCATGGAGGCTCCTTTATGCTCGTCTAAGGTTAAGAAGGTGTTAAAGTTCCCCCCCCCACAACAGTCCAGGTATACGATGTTATAAATATCTAAGATCGATGACAAACAAACAACACAAAACGATCGCCGAGATGTGATTAAAATCACTGTCCTTAAAAGCAATTTCGCCTCCACCGGTGAGCAAGGTAAACTACAAGCGAATGCTTTCTAGGATTTAACGGCTTCCCTTGTTCGTTTGCTCTATGAGAAAGGGAATGAACTTGAAATTATAAGTGTGTGAAAGTAGAGGAGAGGTAGGAGAAAGCTGCTGAAACTTTTCTGCACTTGATGAAAAAGCAAGAGAATTTTTTTGTATCTTTTGCAACATAGTTAAGCCTTGTATATATAGGCTTTAGGGTAGAAGAAAACATTGTTTGAACCTTGTTTCAGCAGTTTCCAGACCTTCTAGGTTCGTTGAATAATGTTCACTTTTGAAGGGAGATGATTCTTGGACCAAAAGATGTAACTCAGCATGAAAGGTTATGTCCGTTGGCACATCGATCGATCACATCGATCGATCGAAGTCGGGTAGAATCATTCTTAATCCATTCTGCCTCACATAGATCGATCCATGTATCGATCGATGTCACATCGATCGATCGATGTGATCAATCTATGTTGGACAGAAAGGTTCCCGCATCACACTGTCCTACATCGATCGATCGATGTCTCGTACATAGAACGATCGATGTCCCCCAGAACCCTTTAACTTTATTCCAGCTTTCACTTGGTTCGATCCAACTAAAACTTGGATCGATCCAAGTGATATTCTTGAAATGAAAGGCATTCTAATCATCAATCCAACTCCCAAACAACATTACACATGTTTTTATAGAAGTTTGGAGCACATCTAAAAGTATCTTGACATACTTTTACCAACAATCCCCTACATGATCCAAACTTATATATAAACACTCTCGAACGTTAATCAACTAACCTCTCTACTTTTAAACGAAGACAATGACACATAATGGATAATGACTTACGTCTTGAATTTCCACTTAGAACAAGAAGAAGTATATAAATGGAAATAAGATGACATACGTCTTGAATCTTACCTCACTACTGTTTATATAGACTTACAACTGACATGTCATTGACTAGCTTCAGGCAAGTTTGCAGTATGGTGCGATATCAGCCATGCACCAAGTCTCAGGTTTTCATAAGTGCTCTAGTGAGTTGTTCCAAACTCTCATAGGAAGCGGCACCACCTCCACACTTATATAGGTGAAATTCATCAAGTGTGTACTGCGCACACTACCATACAACATGGCTATGAACTTCATTAATAGATTCTAATAAATCTCACCCTCTTCAATTTGCAGTAAGTATTATCTTCAACAACACCATAGGAAGAGACAAAATGATAGTACTTGTAGAACTTTTATATGACTTGTTTTTACCACATTGAACCTCGTTCGTAGGATCTCTACTAATAGTGGGTTGGGTTGCCGTCATACAAAGTTCACAACGATGGAACTAGTCCCATTCCCCTCGATGCTTGTTGGACTAACTTCTTGTTCAGACCTTTAGTTAAGTGGTCTGCCAGATTCAACTCAGTTCTTATATACTCCAAGTTAATCACCTCTGAACTAATTAAATCCCACATAATATTGTGTCTCAATCTGATATGTCGGCTCTTTCCATTGTAGATCTTATTCTTCGCTCGAGTGATCGCCACCTGAGAGTCACATCTTATGGAAACAGAAGGCATAGGATTATATCACAAAGGAATATCAATCAACAAATTCCTTAACCATTCAGCTTCAGTTGCAGCAAGTTCTAAAGCAATGAATTCCGATTCCAGAGTTGATTTTGCTGTACACATTTGTTTAGAAGATTTCCAAGATATGGCTCCACCACCTAAACTGAATACATAACCATTTGTCAAATTAATCTCATCATTATCCGACATCCAATTAGCATAACAGAAACCTTCTAAAACAGCCGAAAAACCAGTAAACACAAGACAAATATCCATTGTTCCTTTGATATATCTCATTAATCTTTCTAAAGCCATCCAATGTTCACTACTTGGGTTATTAGTATATCTCGCTAGCCTATTTACGGCGTAAGCTATGTCAGGTCCTGTGCAATTCATTAAATACATTACACTTCCAATTATTCTAGCATATTCAACTTGTGAAACACTATTGTCCCTATTTTGCTTCAAGTGTACAGCAGAATCATATGGAGTGCTTACTGGTTTAACATAAAAGAAGTTAAATCTTTTCAACATTTTCTCAACATAGTGCAATTGAGACAATGCATAACCACCACAATTTTCGACTAACTTCAAACCAAGTATTAAATCTGCCTTACCCATATCTTTCATATCAAAGACGGAAGATAAGAATGATTTAGTACTATTCATAACAACCATATTGTTCCAAAGATCAACATATCGTCAACATATAAGCAAAGGATGACACAAACAGAATTTTCAACTTTTCTATAAATGCAACGATCACTTTCATTCACAATACAACCGTTAGAAATCATAGCATTATCAAATTTTTCATGCCACTGCTTTGGCGCTTGTTTCAGGCCCTACAAGGACTTCTTAAGTCTACATACCTTATGTTCTTGTCCTTGAACAACCATTCCTTTTGGTTGATGCATATATCTCTTCATCTAGATCACCATTTAAGAAAGCCGTCTTAACATCCATTTGATGTATCACTAATTTATTAATGGAAGCTAAAGCCACTAACACTCTAATAGATGTTATTCTCACTTCCGGTGAATACGTGTCAAAATAATCTATACCCTCTTGTTGGATAAATCCCTTGGCAACTAGCCTTGCCTTAAACTTATCTATAGAGCCATCAGTCTTTAGCTTCTTCTGAAAGATCCATTTACAACAGATAGGCTTACATCCTCTAGGAAACTCTACTAGTTCCCAAGTATTGTTACTAAGAATCGACTCAAGTTCACTATTTATAGCTTCTTTCAAAAATTTAACGTCTATGGAACTCATAGCCTCTTTGTAAGTATTAGGATCTTCTTCCAAAATAAAAGCAGTAGTAAAATCGCCTCCAAACGATTTTTGAACCCTTTGTCTTTTACTTCTTCTAGGTGAAGAAGAAACTTGATCACTAAGTTTATTACTAGACTCACCAAGTCCAAAACTAGTGCTGGCCACCTTATTTTGCTTCATTGGAAACTCAAGTTTGAAAAATTCAGCATCCTTAGATTCTATAATCACACCATTATCTAAGGTTATAAACATATACGCAACACTATTCAAGGCATATCCCACAAACACATAGTCTTTAGCTTTGGAACCAATTTTATTCCTTTTGAACTCAAGAATTCCAACTTTGGCTAAGCACCCTCACACTTTCAAATAATTCAAGTTGGGTGCATAACCTTTCCAAAGTTCATATGGAGTCAAACTAGTCTTCTTATGTGGAATTCTATTGAAAATATGACATGCTGCAAGTATAGTCTCACCCCACATATTACTTGACAATCCAAAACTTAAGAGCATTGTATTCATCATATCCTTAAGTGTCCTATTCTTCCTTTCAGCAATGCCATTGGATTGAGGAGTATACGGAGGTGTAAACTCATGTATAATGTCATTATCTTCGCAAAACTTTTGTAAAGACAAGGTACTATACTCACATCCTCTATCCGACCTTACCTTTTTGATTCTTTTGTCTAGTTGGTTTTCAACTTCATTCTTGTATTTGATAAACATACTTTCCGCTTCATCCTTGTTACTAAGTAAGTAAACCTTAGTAAACCTAGAAAAATCATCTATAAAAAGGTAATATAGTATCGTTACCACCTTTACTCATAATGTTCTTAAAATCTCCTAGATCGCTATGAAACAATTCTAATTTCTCCGTTGCTCTACTTATCGACTTGAAGGGTTTCTTGTGATGTTTCTCTTTAACACAATAATGGCACTTAGTTAGACTGTTCTCATCATTTATTTTAATTAGATTGGTATTCTTTAACCTTCTAATTGCATTAGCATTAACGTGACCTAGTCAAGCATGACATAAATCAAAAGAATCAACAAAATACACGGAACTAGATGCGCTCTTATTATTTAAACAAATAGCATCAAGAAAAAATAGCCCTCCCGGACAGAAACCTTTACCAACAAACTCCCCATTCCTAGATAGAACAAGTTTATCGGAATTAAAAACAAGCTTAATATTAGCCTTTTTCAGAAGTGCTCCAGAAATCAGGTTCCTCCGAATAGTAGGAACATGTAGCACATTGTTCAACTCTAGCCTTTTACCAGAAGTCAACTTAAGGAGCACTTTCCCTTTCTCGATCACTCAGGTCGCTCGTGCATTCCCTAGGAAGACTTGGTCTCCATTGTCTATCTGTTGATAGTCAAGAAATAGATCTCTGCTGGTTGCAATATGTCTGGTGGCTCCAGTGTCCATCACCCATTCTGTCGCACCTCTGACAAGGTTTACCTCATCGACGGCGACTGCAGAAATTGTCTCATCTTGAATGTTTGAGCGTCCTTCAACAAGGTTGGCTTGTCCGTTTAACTAAACTTTTCGCTTGTTGCAGAAAAACACATTGTGTCCTTGCTTCCCACACACCCAACAAGAACGTTTTGATTCTGACTTAAAGCATCCCTGTACTTGTGCTTTACCTTTGGTCTTGTAGGACTGGAATCTTGGCTTCTTGGCTGCATGCTCGGCCACGTTCGTCTTGACACCACCTTCGTCACCACTTGCATCTTCAAGCCTATTGTTTTCCTCTATCCGGATGTGTTTGATTACACTATCCATAGAGAGTTTGGTGTCATCATGCTTGCCTCTCTTCTTATATTTGTTCCAAGAAGAAGAAAGCTTCTCGATCAACGTGGCGGCTTGGAAGGTTTCGTCGATCTTGATCCCTTCTTGTTCTATATTATCCAGCAGTTGTTGAAACTGATGAATTTGATCATTGATAGATATGTGATCAACCATTTGAAATTTGAGAAATTCGCTGACCACATATTTTCTTTTCCTTGCATCCTCAGAACCATACTTGTTCTGAAGAGCTTTCCAAATTTCTTTCGCTGATTGAAATTTGACATAGATATCAAACAGCGAATTCGAGAGGAAGTGGAGAATATGTCCTCTGCATGTGATATTGTCTGCATCATACTTGAGAGCTTCTCCATCATCAGTAGGTCTCTCCTTTGTCAAAACGTAGGAGACATACATCATCTCAAGAAAAAATGGACTTTCGCAGACCGCCCTCTTAAAAAACTTTCCTTCGAAAGGCTCGAGTTTTGACGTATCAGGAACAACAGATTGTTTGGTTGCCATCGCAGTAAATTGATTTTAAGATTGTTAGAAATATCTAAGATGGATGACAAAAAAACAACAAAAAACGATTGCCGAGACATGATGAAAATCACCGTCCTTAAAAGCAATTTTGCCTCTATAGAGAAAAAGTGGTTTGAGTGATTTCAAAATACATGAGTTAAACGTGCATGACATATTGCATAAAACTTGCCTTATATAGTTCATAAGTAACGTTGTCGTACTAACGAACCATGAAGCTTTAAAGCTTAAATCAAATGGCAAACATTTGTTGTGTTTGAACTATTTTCAGGTGCCACCATTAATGAACTAAACTAGTTCATTAAGTAAAGTACTTAGTTAATTAAACTAAGTAGTTCATTAAAGGAAACAATATTTGGAAAAGGCACAAAGGCAACAAGGTGAAGAAAGGAAAGTCTTCCACTCTCCTTTCCACACTTATATACACGCCATTTATACATATACATATATATATATATACATATATATATATATACATATATATATATATATATATATATATATATATATTTTCAGATTTTTCGAAAAAGGCACATACACACTAAATCCAACGTACTACCGACACGTTATATATTTTACGTACGTACGTTAACATCACACCACCATACTTAAATCATATTTATGAGTATATTCAGGTCTTATATCATATTATATAAGTCATGGTGATGACAAATTAAATACGACACGTTAAAAGGTTCTAAATCGAAAATCGTCGTATCGGACGAATACCGCAACTTCGCCAACGTGTCACGTACTTGCCATAAATAGATGGCCAGCCCCTACACTTCAAAAATAGCCATAATTTTTGTGGCTTACATGGTATGTGCAGCCATAAAATCATTCCATGTTGGCACACACATATCACCCCACATTAAGGCCAAACTGTGGAGATTCCAATTTCAATTTTGTCACATGTCTAGGCACCACTTTAATCAGCCTTATGAGCTGAATATTAAATTTTAATTTATTTATATTATGTGTAACATAATATATATAACATGTGCAAAAATTTGGAATTTAATTAGAGAAAAATCGGGTAATCGATAAACATCGAAAATTCGGTTTTCTACGTACACGACACATGGAACGTTTTTTGCACATCATACAACATGTATCTAGACAATTTTTACATATTTCATACATCTCAAAGTGTTCTAGAAAATTCAATTAAGGGCTGATTGGAATATACCATGTGTGTATTATTAAATATGCACTATTTTACAAAGTTTGCAAAAATAAAATTCAGCACATGCCCAAGTCATTGTACACGCCTAGATCAGCTGAGGTGGAGCATATGTGGAGCATTGTTGACATATTGATTGGTCAAGAATAAAGCATGCAACGTTGGTGACATAAAGAAAGGAACTACAAAAGGTAACATTTCAAACTTATGTCACATTTGTAACACATGCTGAAAATTTCAGCATGTGCACAATGGCTGGCCAATTTTAATGACATTATGAGTCATATTTTGTGCCTTGATTAAGGTGGATTAATTGGAAGACAATTTGGAAGTATTTTGAATAAGTTATGGAATTGAAATTGTGATATTTTGAATATCACACATGCTGAAAATTTCAGCATGTGTGGGAATGTATATGGCCGAATTTTTGGCCTTGTTGATGTCTAATTTTTATTCCAAAATTTGATAAAGATGTCTTGCACTAAATAATGATTGAATTCTTGGATTAAATCAATGCAAAATAGGCAATATTTTGAATAAGAGGTGGATGTTACACATGCTGAAATTTCAGCATGTGCAAGACTCATTATGGCCGAATTTTACATGCCTTTTGGAAGAAAATTGTCTTGCTAATTTTATGTGATGATCTTGGAAGTTATGGTAACTATTTTATGTTGATTTTGGCACATGTTTTAAGTGTTATTCTCAGATTTGTCTAGTCATCAAATGATGACAACATCCAACCAATCAATGAGTACCAAGTAAGCAAAAGTTTAATGATCATCCAATGAGAAGATGCCAAGTAAGCAAAGACATGTCACAATGATGCCATATACGCTTCCAAGGACTTAGAAGATAATTTTCAAGAAGGGAAGAAGAGCAAGGGGGGCGGCCACATTGTTAAAAAGGAAGGAAGAAGAGCAAAACAAGAACAAGAACAAGTCTTGCAAATCATAAGATCAAAAACGCCTAGCTTCTTCTCCTTCTACACTCTCTTTCTTTCTTCTGCATAAAAGACTATTGTACTTACATTCATATACTTGAATAGGATTCTTATAGACCACCACATATTCTTTATCATTGTAAAAGATTGATCAAGGTGTGATCAATCTTAGACTTGTAAGGTGGTGGTGTTCGTGTGCATTGTATTCACATACAAGGTTTTTAAAAGGTTGGAGTTGGTGTATAACTCCATCAACCCTGTGGTAAGGTGTTTTTGTGTTGTGTGATTAGTGTGAACCGAGGAAGGTGTCCTTGAAGACTGGAGTAGGTTTTTTATAACCGAGCAATATAAAATTATTGGTGTCAATTACTTTCAGCACTTACTTTCAGTTTCAGCACTGTTAATCATTTTTGATTACATTCGTAAAAATAGTAAATGAATTTCAAAAATTTCGACACTTTCAAGAAACATAGCCACACGTGTTAGGGTTCTTTTGGTGTAAGTTTCAATCCTTTTGGATAAGTATAGGTCACCCAAACGTCCAAAGTTCTGAGACTAGTGTAGTCTGATTTTTCGGCTTGCAAAGGTTGAGACTTTGATCGTATTTGACTAACTTCTCAAAAGAATTTTTCAAAACTGTTTCAACCCATTTAAATAAAACTTATAAGGGGTTAGTCTTTAAATTTTTAGAGCATTTGGAGTTACGTACAAATAGGAAATAATTTTTCAAATCAGTCTACCGTTTCTGGCAGATTTACGCAATCTGACCACCAACAAATTTTCAAGGGGTTAGAGGTTGAATTTAAACCTGAAAGTTTTAGGAGACACTCATAACATCTGAGGCTAAGTTCTCTCAAAATTTCAGAATTTTTGAAGACCTACAACCTAGTTTTAAAAACGTTTTAAACTGGTCCTAAAAACAGAAACTGTTTTCAGAAGTTGAGTTCTTGAGTCCAAACTATTTTAAAAAAACCACACTTTCCGCACCAACTATTCAACCCCTCCTCCTTCTAGTGGTGCCTTGTAGATCCTACAAGTGGTATCAGAGCACAGGACACTCACATCAAAAGGGATCCAACGATCTACGTGAGATGGCAACCACAAATTTCAAAACTGAACAAGAAGGTATGTCGAGTCAAAGGCCCTCCTCTCTTTGACGGTGAGTCTTTCATTCAATGGAAATTAAGAATGAATATTTTTCTTATGGCAATTGATATTGATCTTTGGTCAATTATAGAAGATGGTCCTTGTGTTCCATCAAAGTCATCCACTATAGATGGAGTCACACTAGAGGTCGTTAAGTCTAAAGAAGAGTATTTTATTGAGGATAAAAAGAGACTAAGCATGAACGCTAGGTCTATGTAGTTACTTTTAAATGGATTAAGTAAATGCGAGTCTAGCTATGTCTCAAATTGTTCTAGTGCTCAAGATATGTGGAGAATACTTGAAATGAAACACGCAGGCACTAATCAAGTAAAAGAGTCCAAGATCAATATGCTTATGTCCACACTCAAGTCACTTAAATTATTGCCTAATGAATCTATCGTTGATATGGATCTTCGCTTGACTAACATTTACAATTCTCTTGAGTCTCATGGAAAAGTCTTTACTATGCAGGAAAAGGTACAAAAATTCTTGCGAAGCCTTCCATCCGAGTGGGACCCTAAAATAACGGCAATAGAAGAAAGCAAAGAAACCAAGTCAATTAAGATGGAAGAATTAATTGGATCACCTAAGGTTTATGAGAACAAACTCACCATAAAGAAATCAGAATCATCAAAACAAGGTAAAGCTATTGCATTTAAATCAAATGAATACGTCTCTACTTCTTCTGATCACGTAGATGATAGTGATTCTGAATCGGATAACGATGACTTAATTTATTTGCTAAAGGCTTAAGAAAATTCATGAGAAAGTCGTTTAGAAACAAAAATAAGGTCACTTCGACTAAAAGAAATAAAAACAAGACAAACGACAAAGATGTTAAATGTTATGAATGCGGTAAACTTGGACATCTATCATATGACTGCTCTAATAAGGACAGGCAAACAAATAAATACCCTGACATAGATCGGAACAAGAATAGACTCGTCTCAGAACCTAAGCAAAGGAAACGAGCTCTTTAAGCCTCCACATGGAGTGATACATCGGATTCCGAGACTGAAACAGAAGAGGAGACTGCACAAGTATGCTTTGTATCCAAAGCATCAAACGAGGTATCATCTGACTCTGATTCTGACTCTGAGCCTTCTTATGATGATCTTTTTAGTCAGTACTTAGAATTGCATAAATTTACTAAGACTCTCGAAAGAAAAGAAGCGATTAATTGAAGACAAGAAATTGTTAGAGTCTTCTAACGAGAATCTTGTCGCTCAATTAAACAATTCAAAGTAAAAGTCATCACGCATCATCACTGCATTAAAGACAGAGATCTCATCAATGACCACGAAAAATAATGAAATGAAATCCGAGATTTCAAGTTTGAAATCAAGGAATACAGACTTAGAGAAAATGATGAAACGGTTTGATACGGGATCTAACATGCTAGAGCGTATTATCTTATCACAAAAGCATGATAGTGATAAAACAGGTTTAGGATATATTGAAACAAATGAAGTATCCATTAAACCAACCAAGTTCGCAGTGTCTAAGAAAGTAGACACCCCAAAACAAAAAACGGCGTCTACGATGTCGCAAAGACCCCCTCTCCCTTCCTCACGTCCTACTTCTTGCTCATATCACGCGAAATACAATTTTGTGCCATATAGATATGAGAAGAAACAAGTGATGCATACACGTCATCCATTTCATTCATCTAGATCACGCACTACGCTCACAAACACAAGGACATATCAAAAACGTCCTACATATAATGAGTATAAAGGAGTTCTTGACCAAAGGCCTAAAGTGCACTCACCACATGTTTACTACATTGCACCTTCATCTACATTCTTGCCATTTGCTAGACCGAGAAGGATCACCCAAGTATGGGTACCGAAAGGTAGTTTTACTAAAAGGTGAATAACTAACTCGTAAGGATCCAAAATTAAAAGGGTACCTAAATCATTTTTGCACATTGCAGGGAACCCGCACATCAAAAGATACATCAATCAAATGGTTCCTTGACAGTGGTTGCTCGAGGCACATGACGGGTGACCCGAGCCTATTCACGAAATTAAAGAAGGTCACAAAAGGCGAAACCGTGACCTTTGGAGACAACAACAAAGGCAAGATCATCGGAAAAGGTACAATTGGAAACCCAAGAACTCTTCAAGTCTCCAACATCTTTTTGGTAAGCAACTTATCTTATAATCTTCTTAGCATTTCGCAATTCATTGACAATGGTTTTGATGTGTGTTTCACTCACCCATATTGCAATATAATAAATAAAAATGAAGAAACAGTCTTAAAAGGAAAACGAGAAGGTATCATTTTTACGCTTTCTATGGATGATATGTTAGACGCTAAGGTTAAGTGTTTCATGTCAAATGAACCTAACGTAAATTTGTGGCATAGACGTTTAGGACATATTGGCATTTCTACACTAGAAAAACTCCAACGAGAGAACCTAATACGAGGATTGCCTACACTTGATTTAAACAACTTTCAGTTGTGTGAATCTTGTATAAAAGGCAAACAAACACGCGAGTCACTAAAACCCAAAAATGAAATAAGCACGACTAGAGTTTTAGAATTACTACATATTGATTTGTTTGGTCCTAGTCGCACTACGAGTCTTGGTGGGCGTCACTATGCTTGCGTGATTGTTGATGATTTTTCTCGTTATACTTGGACTTTGTTTCTTGCACATAAGGATGATAGCGCTATTGGAATTGCTAAATTGATAAAACAACTTGAAAATCAATATGGTGTTAATGTGAAAAAGATAAGAAGCGATAGAGGCGGTGAGTTTAAAAATAAGGACATGATTTCATTTTGCGAAGAAAAATGAATTAAACACGAGTTTTCGCCACCTAGAACTCCACAATTAAATGGAGTAATAGAAAGAAAGAATAGGACATTACAAGAAATTGCTAGAACTATGTTGTGCGAGAATAAGTTGCCTAGATTTTTGTGGGCAGAAGCCGTAAACTGTGCATGCTACATACTAAATCGCTTATCCATTAGAAAGAAAATAAATAAGACGCCTTATGAGATATTAAATGATCGCATGCCCAAAATTGACTATTTTCGTGTGTTTGGATGCAAATGTTTTGTTTTAAATACAAAAGACAATTTGGATAAATTTGAATTTAAAACAATTGAATGCATCTTTGTTGGATATTCTGTAAATTCAAAAGCATATAGATGTTATGGTCCTCTCACTAGACAAATCATAGAATCTATTCATGTGAAGTTTAATGAATTTGGTGAGATTGATAAAGATAAATAATATGATGATCATTTTGAATTGAAACCCGTTTTGAATGATGATGATGGCACGTTTGATATGCATGATATGCATGACACACTAGAAATGCATGATCAATTAGAAATGCATGAGAATATAAAAAATAATCAACCAAGATGGCATAGAGATCACCCACATGATCTCATTATAGGCGATATCACTCACGGAGTACGACCACGTAGAAGAATAACTTCAGATGAAATAAATCAATTTCATGCTATGATTTCCGAAATTGAACCCAAAAATGTGCATGATGCTTTGAGTGATTCTTCTTGGATTGATGCTATGCATGACGAACTTAATCAATTTGTTAGAAATGACGTATGGGATTTAGTGCCACGACCACAAGATAAGACCATAATAGGCACAAAGTGGGTGTTTAGAAATAAAATGAATGAAGAAGGAAAGGTGGTAAGAAATAAGGCTAGACTTGTAGCACAAGGCTATAATCAAGAAGAAGGAATTGATTATGATGAAACATTCGCACCCGTAGCACGTTTAGAAGCTATACGACTTTTACTTGCTATTGCTTGCATGAAAGATTTTAAACTCTATCAAATGGACGTGAAAAGTACATTCTTAAATGGATTCATACAAGAAAAGGTATACGTGAAACAACCACCCGGTTTTGAAGATTTGAAACATCCCGATCACGTGTACAAACTAAAGAAGACACTAGACGGGCTAAAGCAAGCACCTAGAGCATGATATGATCGTTTTGCTACTTTCCTTTTAGAAAATGATTTTAAAAGAGGTACTATAGATAGTACATTATTTTTGAAACAAGATAAAGCGGATTTACTTATTATTCAAATTTACGTTGATGACATTATTTTCGGCTCTACTTCTCATAAACTTGTTGAAGATTTTGAAAATTGCATGAAATCCGAATTTGAAATGTCTATGGTTGGAAAATTGAACTATTTTCTTGGCTTGCAAATTAAGCAAACGAGTAAAGTTATCCACATAAGCCAAGCTAAATACGTAAATGACATGATTAAAAAGTTCAATTTTGAGAATTTAAAACCATCCCCCACCCCTATGAGTGTTACTACTAAATTAGATAAAGATGAACATGGTAAGGATTTTGATAATGTCTTATATAGATCTATGATTGGTTCTTTGTTATATCTTACTGCTAGTAGGCCTGATATCATGTCCAGTATATGTATGTGTGCACGTTTTCAAAGTCAACCTAAAGTGTCACTATAATGCGGTAAAAAGAATATTTCGCTATATTAAGCACACACCTACTTTAGGCATTTGGTACGATAAAGATTATGACTTTAATTTGCATGCCTACACTGACGCTGATTATGGTGGATGTAAGATAGATAGAAAAAGCACGAGTGGCACTTGTCAATTTATAGGAAACTCCCTTATTTCATGGTTTTCCAAAAAGCAAGCAAGCGTAGCCTTATCCAATACTGAAGCTGAGTACATGGCACTTAGTCTTTGTTGCACACAATTATTATGGATAAAACAACAACTTTCGGACTTTGGAATTACCGTAAATAAAATTCCTATATATTGTGATAGTATGAGTGCAATTAATCTATCTAAGAATCCCGTCTTACATTCTAAGGCCAAGCATATAGAAGTACACTATCACTTTCTTCGTGATCACGTAAATAAAGGTGACATTGTCATAGATCACGTACGCACAGAGGCACAAGTAGCAGATATCTTCACTAAAACCTTAAATTAAGCCACGTACGAAAATCTTCGTTCTAAATTAGGCATGATTTCTGCTGATTTGATTTGATTCTCTTTCCATATTTACATGAAGATTTTGAATGACTTTCCAAAATAAAAGGGGAGAGAATGCATGATTTAAGGGGAGAGAGAGAACTTGATTGCATAAATCAAGGGGGAGCGATTTGAAATTTAAAATTCAAAATTCGAATTTAAGGGGGAGAGAGATACAGTGGCTTTTGTATCTTATGAGTGATTTGGGACTGAGTGATCAAGTGCCAGTAGAGCTTTTTTGTGATAGTAAAAGTGCAATTTATATTGCTGAAAATCCTGTTTTCCATGAAAGAACGAAGCATATCGAGATAGATAAGTTTCCCAATCAACTTCCTGTAATGTGTAACATCCTCCAACTGTGGTGAATCTTGATGTGTCAGGCTAAGATGGCTCTCCATTGGACTCCTGGCTGGTTTGGCCTCCAAAAAACCAGCCTGCTCCAGAAGCTCTAAAGTGTATTTCCGTTGGTTCACACTAATCCCCCCCTTAGCCTGAGTCACTTAAATGCCTAAGAAGAATCTCAGCAATCCCAACTCCTTAATTTGAAATGCCTGGTGCAAGGCACTTTTGATCTCCGTGATGAGGCCGGTATCACTTGACGCTACTATAATATCATCAACGTATACCAAGAGCAAGATAAAATCTGTACCGAAGGTCTTGGTAAACAAAGTGTAATCACACTTAGACTGACAGAAACCCATGGACAACAAGAATCTAGTGAGGGTAGCATTCCACTCCCGGCTAGCTTGTTTCAACCCATACAGAGACTTGTTAAGCTTGCAGACCATGTCTGGACCTCCTACTGACATACCAGGTGGGGGTAACATGTAGATATCTTCATGCAAATCACCATGTAGGAAGGCATTATTGACATCTAGTTGATGAAGATGCCACTGAAATCTAGCTGCCAAGGCCAGTACCACCCTAACAGTTGTCATCTTGGCAACTGGAGAAAAGGTATCCATGTAATCAATGCCATACTGTTGGGTATAACCCTTTGCAACCAATCTGGCCTTGTGTCTCTCCACAGTCCCATCTGCCTTCAGCTTCACCTTATACACCCACCTACACCCAATGGCCATCTTGTCTTTAGGCAAGGGCACCACAGTCCAGGTATCATTGGCCTCCAACGCTGCTAACTCCACAGCCATAGCATCCTGCCACACAGACATACTAGAAGCTTCTGCATAGTTATGAGGCTCAACATGTGCATTTAAACTAAAAATATATGACTTGTACTTTGGGGCTAGAGATGCATAAGTCATGACCTTACTGAGTGAATGAGGTGATGTATGTTTATGAAGATTAGCAGAAGAAACAACATTATTGCAATAGTAATCTTGGAGATAAAGAGGTGCTCGTTTGTTTCTGATGGGTCTATTCTGAGGCACTGGTTCTTGAATGGGGGGCATCTCTATACTGATATGCCCACCCTCCATTGGTACATCATGGTCATTAGGCTGAGCATACGGGCCAGTACCATGTCCCGCAGACTGATTGAAAGATGAGGGGAACTGAGAGTTTGAGGAAAAAGGACTAGGCATATGTTGAGAATTTGGGGATGTTGAATGAATATTTGTCTGAAATGGGGATAGACTGGATGACTGAGCACTGCATTCAGTGGTAGAAGAACTTGCAGGATGGACAGGCTCATCGATAAAATGAGGAATGAAGGAAGGCATGTGACTTGGCATGGCAGATGTGGAAGAATCATGAAGACTAAATGGAAAAATGGTTTCAAAGAAGGTAACATCTCTAGAGATATAAACGCATTTAGTATCAAGATCTTGCAAAATGAATCCCTTCGTATTGTGAGGCAACCCCAGGAATACACTCCTTTTGGCTCTTGCAGCAAACTTTTCTTTGTGTCTTTGGGTGTTGGTTCCAAATGCTAGGCAACCAAACACTTTCAAATCTTTGTACGCGGGAACTTGGTTGAACAACATTTCATAAGGGGTTTTCTGGCCAAGAACAGGCGTGGGTGTTATGTTTATGAGGTAAACGGAATGTTGAATGCAAAAGCCCCAATATGGGGAAGGGAGAGAGGATTGAAATCTGAGTGCTCTTGCTATGGTGAGGATATGCTAGTGTTTACGTTCAACCACCCCGTTCTGTTGAGGTGTGTTCACACAACTGGTCTGATGAACCACACCATTGTCTGCAAAAAACTGGTTCATCATGAATTCAGACCCATTGTCAGTCCTGATCTTCTTAATTTTCACATCAAAATGCACAGATACATAGTGATAGAAACTTTGCACAATGGATCTAGTTTCACCTTTGGACTTCATCAAATACACCCAACAGTATCTGCTGTAATCATCTATAACAGTAAGAAAGTAATGCTGCTTATACATTGTGGGGAACTTGTATGGTCCCCAGATGTCCATATGAACAAGAGAAAACAAGCTTGAAGACACAGACTCAGAAACAGGGAAGGGTACTCTTTTTTGTTTGGCAAGAGGACACACTGTACAACGGAAAGACGGATCAGACGTTACAATGGACTCTATTTTATGGACTTCTTTTATTCTTGGACTGGACATGTGGCCTAGTCTTGAATGCCACAACCATGCGTCTGAAGAAGTGACAGCATATGCCAAAATAGGAAGATGGCAAGATGGATGTCTGACCCCTGGTTTGACGGTCCCATGGAGATAGTACAGGCCTTGATCTACCTCAGCTAAACCAATCCTCTTCTTGGTTCTGAGGTCCTGAATCAAGCATGAATTAGATCTGAACAGCACTTCGAATTTGTTTGAATGAGTAAGTTTGCTCAAGGATATCAGATTGAATGCAAATGCAGGGACATAGAAGACATTGGTAAGGACTAACTGCGGGTTTACCTTTACTGTTCCTACATGTGTGACCTCTGCCAAGGATTTGTTAGGCAATTCAACAGATAAAGAATTAACAGATGTATAAGACTCAAATAGGCTGAAGCAAGAACAGACATGATCACTAGCCCCAGAGTCCAATACCATATATTTGAGTTTAGATGCAATGTCTTACCTGATTCCTTTGCAGAAGTTATAGTCTGCTGTGCAGACATGACGGCATGACGTCCACCTGCATTGCTTGACATCACAGGAACACCTTTCTTATTGTTTTCTTGACGTTCCTCCAACAAGTTCATCAGCTGAGCATATTGATCTTGAGTCAGTGCAGGTGACTTCACTACACCTTGGATTTGATCTTCCTCCCATTCTCCCTGACTGACTCTATCACCATGCTGGCCTGCTCCACCATCACTACTCACCATGTTAATTTGCCCCTTGAACTTAAACCCCGGGGGATACCCGTGTTTCTTATAGCATTTATCAACAGTGTGTCCCAACTTATTACAAAAGCTGCATACAGGCACTTTGGAATTATTCTGATAAGTCTTGGATCCACCTCTTCTTTGTCCTCTACCAGCACCTTTGTTATTACCATTACCAGAACCAAAGACATTGTTTCCAGATGCATTGCTCACATTCATAATACACGAAGGATTATTACTAAACTGTCCTTGTGCACCAGAATAATTCAACTTTCTTTCCAGCTTTATGGCCATTGCAAACGCAGATTTTAGATCAGGCAATGGATTGGACAACAAGACCTGTGACTTCACAGCCTCGAATTCATCATTTAATCCTTTCAGAAATTTTATCACACAATCATTTTCAACAAACTTGTTGATCTCAACTGTTAGGTTACAAGTACATCTACGACAAGAAAAGGCTGGAATGGACCTGAGAACTAGCCATTCTTCCCAAACACTCTTAAGCCTAGTGTAATACTCCGTTACCGTGTTATTTTCTTGCCTAATGGCATAAAATTCTTCCTGTAAATCAGAAAGCCTAAATGAATCAGCATTTCCATATCTAGACTTCAAATCATTCCAAATCTCGAATGCAGAGTCCAACCACACAACACTCTGCCCAATGTTTGGGATCAAGGAGTTTATCAACCAAGAAACTACCATATTATTATCCTTGAGCCAAGCATGATACCTGCGAGCGTTCTCTGCTGGTTTCTCAATCGAACCGTCCACAAATGCAACCTTATTCTTCGACTCCAGAGCTCTTCTCGCAGATCTTCTCCAGCTGTGGTAATTGTTTCCATCAAGTAATGGTTGAACCAGCACCATTGATGGATTGTCACTTGGATGAATAAAACACGGATCATCCAAGGGATCAACGATTGAATTCGATGTGGAGGCTGACATCGGACTGTTGTTGTTCGCATCGGAGGCCATAAAAGTCCCAAAGTTCATGGACGCAGGCTCTGATACCATGTGAAATTTACTGCAAACTCCAAGCAAACAGCGATAAAGACAACGATTAAACCTCCGTGTGCAAAACTAAAGCACGAAGAACAAATGTGCTCAAGAAATAGCACGCAATGGCAGAGCGAAAAGGAGAGAAAACTCAAAATTTTCTTGATTGATTGAATAACCGTTTTTGGTACAGCACATTCAGTTATATAGCTGAAATGTACAAGACAATATGCAAACAGACTAAAGTGCCCCTCAGATCAACATTACCATAGAACTTAAGTGAGGGTAAAAATGTCATTTCACACTATTTTAACTCTCCCGCCATCGTCCTTCTTCTTCTTCCTCCTCACGCACCTTTGCACCTCCTGCACTCCTGTGCACCTCGTTGCTTAGCCATCAATGCACGCATCTTCTTCACCTCACAACTCAACCAACTGATCACTAAGCTCCTTAATTGAAGATTGACATTGCAATTTCACAACACCTGCACCCAACGCATTACAGATCACTGATCATCACCTGATCATCAACGCACGCATCTTCTTCACCTCACAACTCAACCAACTGATCACTAAGCTCCTTAATTGAAGATTGACATTGCAATTTCACAACACCTTCACCCAACGTATTACAGATCACTGATCATCAACCTCATCTTCGACAGAGGTAATGACTTATCTTTTTTGGTAGCGCGCTGTTTCTTTTTACTGTAGTCGATTAACCCACGTATCGCTTGCGCAAGAGATGGATCATTGAGATCAACTGCATCAGAAGCTCCCTGAATTTCCTGCATCTGCGTAAACCGTTGGGCCAAATTCTGCGCTGCATTATGCAGGTCTATAGTATCATCTGCTGAAAGAGTTTCCTGCTGCAATTGAGTCGGGGGCATGCCCACAAATATCATCTGCTGCCGTTTCCCTTAACGGTGGATTTTCGAAGGGGTCAAAACGCAAAAGAGACACATCCTGAGCATATGAAAGATTCTGCAGTGTTTCCTGGGCAAGAGGGTCGGATTCCAGTGGGAGAACCACCTGCAACTGAAGTACTTCAGAAGGCTACGCTATTACTTCTTCTGGTAAGGCATGTGATAAACTAGGAGCAGCAGGCAAATGATGAAATGTTGTTGATGAAGCCGGATCTTCATCAAGGGTCTAGACGACCTCAAATTAGCTCCGTTGGTTATTCTTGAAGAGTGGTTAACTGAGCTGAGAGTGGTAGCTGGAATAACCTCTAAAATATCCTGCACAAGAAAGCACAGGTCAGAGGTCCCGGGGGGTAGGCCCCGAGAAAAACCCTCCAACGCTCAAGTCTGTTTGGGACATATCTCGCTGAGATTATAATTATGAGAGTGAGTTAAGAGTTTCTCACAGTATAAGCCGAGGAGCATAATGTATGAAATTGCTTTAGGGTGTGAATGTTTTAATTCCAGATCCCCTTCATTGTCTTGGTTGGCTTGCTTTTATAGACCTTTTCTCGCCTTTGGCTTCTGATAGTGGATAAGACGTTTGCTTGGGGCAGAAAGTCTAGGACGCTGTAGGTCTGCTGATGTGACCAGTAGCCTGACTGATGTGACTAATAGATCGGCTGATATGACTAATAGGCCTACTGGAATGACCTTAGCGCATTTAGAAAGTATAACCAGCAGTAGTCACTGTATTTGAATTGGACTTCTGTTGGATGGTCCCACAAGGTAATGTCGTGCTGGGTTCCTTTGTTGAAGTAACCAACTGAACTCTGCCGAAGTGCAAGATCAAGTCTTGCCGAAGTTCATGACTAAGCCTTGCCCAGCTGAAGTGGTCTGAAGTTCCGCACTGGGACATAAACTGAAGTTGGTGCCGAGGTGCAAACCTTGGCATATTCTTCGATGTTATAAGGGCATCATGATGCCCCGCTGAGGTGCAGCCGAGGCTGAACAGCCATGATTGGGCGCTGTACTGCTGAACTGCAGTACTTGGAGTGCTGAGCTACTGGAGTTGAACCGTTGACTGTTGACTAACAGACGATTTAATTATGGTTTATCATTTGCCCCCAGATTTTGTGTGGCTGATCTAAACTGCGAAGGCAGACAAATCTTGTTCTAATGAACCTATGACGTGGCAAACCTTCATTAATCGTGTGGTTATCCTTTTATTTGCGCAGTAATTCCTGCTTTTAATGTAAGCGCTAATTCCAACACCTTATCATTACTTTTTTGGCTGTTTCATTCCCCGAGGTTGGTAAATGCCTGAACCTTTACCTTTTAGTATTTCAAACGAAAGGTGCAACCTTTCGTTTTATCTCACTTATAAATAGAGACAATTTCCCCAATTCATTCTTTTCTTCTTCCTTTATTCTGCTCATCTGATTATTTTGTCGCACTATCGCATTGTTCTTCTTCATCGTCCTCGAAGCTTTCCTCCGTCCTTACTCCAGCTCTTTCAACTTAAGTCTTCAATTTCTTGTAAGCTTTATTCTATCTTATTCATGGCTTCTTCTTCTTTTACCTCAAAATCTATGGTGCCTTCTTCTTCAGTGCAAAACTCAATGTGCACCTTGAAAGCCACCGACCTCACTAAACTATGTCAGCATTATAGTGTTGACAGGAGTACCTTTGCTCCCATTATTCCCATTCCTCATCAAACTGCTGATAACCCCCCAGCTGGTTACGAAGCAGTTTAAGAAGAGTATTTAGATCTGGTTTCAATTTACCCATTCCGGCCCCCTTATTCCAAATATTGTTCTGTTACAAACTTAGGCTTCCCCAAATAACGCCTAACGGACTAAGAGTTATTCTTAGTTACTTGCTCTATCTAAGGGCAGCTGAGAAAACTTCTCACATGCAGTCTTTAGAGAGATATTTGTGTGTAGGCAGGAGGGTAGTTGGTATTGTTTTGATAGGAGACCTCAAAATAGTGGAGGATTTTTTGTCATAAACCTTCCTCTTTCTTCCAATGATTGGAGGGGGAATTTCTTTTTCGTTAAAAATATAGGATTACCTGAAGGAATCCTTTGGAACACTGGCGGTGCGAATAACAGGAGGCCAAGTGAACAATTTCGCAATGAAGCCTCCCAATTGTTACATTTGCGCTTAGCCGTAGATTGGAAGAAAGTTGATAGGCACATTGTAGAGGTTGCTGATCTGGAACATCTATGGACAGAACATAATTTTCGTCCTCTCATCCCCATTGCCTTGAGGATAATTCGAGGTATATAGCAACATTTTTGAAAATCTTTGACTGATTCTGATATTGCATGTGTGTTTTGACTGTTTTGTTCCTTGAATTTTGCAGAAATCATGGTGCGTGGGACCCTCCAAAGGTTGAAGAACTTGGTCCCCAAGAAAAGAAAATGGACAGAAAGCCAGCCTTCTACTTCAGAACAGGCTTCTGCCAGCTCTTCGTCTGAAGTGCAGATACGTCCAGGTAAAATTTTTGTCCTGCACTAGTCTTGGATATGTTTGGTTTCTATCTAATCATTTGAATCTTTTCCTTTTCAGTTGGAACCTTTGAAAATCCTCTCGCAGCTGAAGCCCAGGTTCCTGCTTCAACCTCAGCTCAACCTGGTGACGACAGTGGGGGAATTGATGCCCCCATTTCAATTCCTTCATCTCCTATTGCTGAAGAGGAGGAAGTACTCCCTCCAGGATGGGCTTCAGATGAGGCCATACCCTCCTTCGATCTTTAGGATAGGCCCCTAAGGTAAACGCTTCCGGAGAAGACCCTTCTGGGGTGAAAGCATTGGAGGAGGAGCCACCCAAAGAGAATACTCTTGAAGGAGGTCCTTCCAGGGTGAACGCACCTGAAGGAGAGTCTTCTGCAAAGAGTGCAATGGAGGGGGAGCCTTCTTCCCGAACGCAACGGGGTAAAAGGACGATGGAGTTCTCCTTTAACAATACTGCCACAGAGCCTGAAACAGCTAAGAAATTGACAGAAATGTCAATACTTCCTAAGGATTGGCAGACATATGACAGTCTAGACTGGAATACTGCCATAAACTTATTTGCGAGGAATATGGCCCTGGTATAATTTCTCACTACTTTCCATCTTTTAACTTGATCCTTTATGCTTTTCCTAACCAGTTTGACTTTTTGCAGTATCGGGTCCAAGAATATAACATCCTTAGACGAGCTGAAGAGCTCCAAGCCGGATTCTCCAAGCTCTCTGAGACCAATGCTCACCTCGAAAATGCCTATGACGAGTTAGCTGAGGTGGCAAAACCTAACAGCGAGAAATTGACCAGGCTGGAGGCTGAGGTGAACAATCTGAGGTCTCAAGTTGCCACACTTGCTGAAGACAATTCCAAGCTTCAGATGGTAAAGCAGGACTCTGATTCCAAGCTGGCCTCGCTTATGGAAGAGAACTCCAGACTTCAAGCTGAGAAACAAGATTCTGACGCTAAGCTGGCCGATGCCAAATCCCAAGTGATTGAGCTGAGGGAAACATTAGCCAGCACTGAGTTAGTCTCTTCTAATGCCCAGACTGAACTGGAGTTTTACCAAAAGAAACTCAGTACTTTTGATCAATAATTGTCCAACAGCAAGGCTGAGCTGAACCAGCAACTGGAGGCAGAGAAAAAAAGTAAGGCTGATCTCCTCCAACAATTTGAACTTCAAGCTGAGGAGATAAAGAAGAACGCCATTGCTGAGTTCAGACAATATGAGCTTTTTATCGAAAATTTCTTGAAGATTCAAGGCTCAGCAATTGCTGTTGGGCAAACTTGGGCAATTGATGCTTGTTCTGAGGTCTGCCCCAGCCTGGACAAGAACCATCCTCAAATTGCCGAGCTGTATAACCCTGAGGCAGAGAGCTTACTTGAAAATCAAATTGCTCAGTTCCAAAGTGGGGTTGATCTCAGAGAGGATGAGGATGTTGTAAAGTAGAATAGGACTTCTCTTGTGAATTTTTGTAGTTGTAATAGAGTTTGTACTTAATGAAAATCCATTTTTCTTCAACTTGTGCTCTTCAGCCTATTTCCATTCTCTTGGATTTGCTTTTTGTATGTAAAGCTTTACTCGTTCCATTTCCATAGTTGACGCATTTGTCTTCAGACTTGAAACTTTTCTTGCTCTTCTTTCATAGTTTGCAAGTATTTGTCTTCAGCTTAAGAAATTTAACTTGCTCTATGTTGATAGTTTGCAAGTATTTGTCTTCAGCTTAAGAAACTTCACTTGCTCTATTTTGATAGTTAGCAAGTATTTGTCTTCAGCTTTGTCAAATGAGTATCTTTTGTATGCTGGTTCTATGCATAAGTACTGAGCTTCAGCTTTTATCACTGTCTCTTCAGCTCTCCTGCGCCTTAATGAATTTTAAGATGTGGGAAAACCTTCATCCCCTTTTCATCAACCCTTTCAGCTTTGCTGAGTTAGAATATAGGTAAACTTATCCCATTGTTGAGACTTGCTCAACTTCTCAGTCCTGCTGAGGTAAATATATAAGGAACTTATCCCGTTGTTGAGACCTGCTCAACCTCTCAGTCTTGCTGAGGTAAAGATATAGGAAACTTATCCCGTTGTTGAGACCTGCTCAACTTCTCAGTCCTGCTGAGGTAAAGATATATGCTCAACCTCTCAGTCTTGCTGAGGCAAAGATATAGGGAACTTATCCCGTTGTTGAGACCTGCTCAACCTCTCAGTTCAGCTGGTAAAGATATAGGGAACTTATCCCGTTGTTGAGACCTGCTCAACCTCTCAGTCCTGCTGAGGTAAAATATTGGGAAACATGTCCCATCTTGTTGATACCTGCTCAACCTCTCAGACCTGCTGAGGTAAAGATATAGGGAACTTATCCCGTTGTTGAGACCTGCTCAACCTCTCAGTCCTGCTGAGGTAAAATATCAGGAAATCTGTCCCATTTTGTTGAGACCTGCTCAACCTCTCAGACCTGCTGAGGTAGAATATCAGGAAACCTATCCCATTTTGTTGAGACCTTGCTCAACCTCTCAGACATGCTGAGGTAGAATATCGGGAAACCTGTCCCATTTTGTTGAGACCTGCTCAACCTCTCAGACCTGTTGAGGTAGAATATCGGGAAACCTGTCCCATTTTGTTGAGACCCTGCTCAACCTCTCAGACCTGCTGAGGTAGAATATGGGGAAACCTGTCTCATTTTGTTGAGAACTGCTCAAACTCTCAGACCTATTGAGGTAGAATATCGGGAAACCCTGTCCCATTTTGTTGAGACCTGCTCAACCTCTCAGACCTGCTGAGGTAGAATATCGGAAAACCTGTCCTATTTTGTTGAGACCTACTCAACCTCTCAGACCTGGTGAGGTAGAATATCAGGAAACCTGTCCCATTTTGTTGAGAACTGCTCAACCTCTCAGACATGCTGAGGTATGCCCCCACTTTCGTTGTGGGTTATAGATAGGCATAAATTATTGCTCCATGCACCAAATGGTGACTTAACTTTCCTGGCTAAATGCCAAATAAGAATACTCAGCTGAATATAAAAAATCGATCCTTCGATAATATAAGGCTTAGCCAAAAGATACCGGATGAGCACAAAAAGAAATAAACCCTGATTCGATTGAATCAGGGACTTTTGCGGTAATATCAGCCTTATATGCTCAGGAACCCGTAACCCCCCTTCATCAGGATCTGAATCCTCATCACTTGGCAAACCCTGATGAGACCCAGGTTTACAACTCTCATCCGGAGGGGTGGTTTACCAAAGTCTAGCCTGTTGTGGAGCCTAGACCTCGGATTATAGAAGCATTGCAGGTGACCCAGCTCGATAAGACGCCCAATCTCTTGCCCGAGCTGCCTACAGTCTTCTGTATCATGCCCAATATCATTATGATAAAGGCAGTACAGTCAGTGGTTTCTTTTGTGGATTGGTCCAGCCAGGGGCTGGGGTTTTTTTGCCAGAGATTTTTTTCCTCATGTAGGAAAGGATATGGGCTTTTGAAGCCAGCAGAGAGTTCCTTTCCTTTCCTCGGCCTCCTAATCGAATCTTAACAGAGCACCTTTCCTGCAACGGTGCTTTGCCTTTATTGTCAACTTTTCTGCCATGTTTGAATGGCAAGGAGGTTTTCTGAGTACATTTTAAGCTCTGGTGACTAGACTTTTGTTTTGGCCGCCTCGCCTCGGCCATAAACTTGGCCTGATGCCTGGGGTAATAGCCAGGCCAAGTGTGAGAATACTCCAGGTGTTCTGGTGGGTGAGAGTTACTGGAATGACCCACTGGACCTTGCTGCAGAGGTCTTCCCCTTCATCTCCCTCATCACAGCTTAAAAAACACCTGGGTTTTGAGCCACATAGCGTATGGCTCGAATATGCTCTTCGTAGGTGAAGGCAATGGTGGGAGTTGAGGATTCATCCGGCTCTGTTGAGCACTGTTCAGTATGCTGTTGAGAAGACCTTTGGCTCCTCTTAGATGTCGTAGGTCGCTTGGACTCTTGTCCATCTCTATTGTCCATCTTTCTCTCGATAGCTTGCTAAGTTAATTAGAAAAGATCTGAGTAACTGTTTTCTGGGTCAAGGGATTAAGGGGCCCTTCTTCTAGCGCCAAATGATGAAGCCAGATCTTCACCAAGGGTCTAGACGACCTCAAATTAGCTCCGTTGGTTAATCTTGAAGAGTGGTTAATTGAGCTGAGAGTGGTAGCTGGAATAACCTCTAAAATATCATGCACAAGAAAGCACAGGTCAGAGGTCCCGGGGGGTAGGCCCCAGGAAAAACCCTCCAACGCTCAAGTCAGTTTGGATCATATCTTGCTGAGATTATAATTATGAGAGTGAGTTAAGAGTTTCTCACAGTACAAGCCGAGGAGCAGAGTGTATGAAATTGCTTTAGGTCTGAATGTTTTAATTCCGGATCCCCTTCTTTGTCTTGGTTGGCTTGCTTTTATAGATCTTTTCCCGCCTTTGGCTTCTGATAGTGGATAAGACATTTGCTTGGGGCAGAAAGTCTAGGACGCTGTAGGTCTGCTGATGTGACCAGTAGCCTGATTGATGTGACTAATAGATCGGCTGATATGACTAATAGGCCTGCTGGAATGACCTTAGCGTGTTTAGAAAGTATAACCAGTTGTAGTCACTGTATTTGAATTAGACTTCTGTTGGATGGTCCCACAAGGTAATATCGTGCTGGGTTCCTTTGTTGAAGTACCCAACTGAACTCTGCCGAAGTGCAAGATCAAGTTTTGCCGAAGTGCATGACTAGGCCTTGCCCAGCTGAAGTGGTCTGAAGTGCCGCACTGGACATAAAAGAAGTTGGTGCCGAGGTGCAACCTTAGCATATTCTTCGATGTTATAAGGGCGTCATGATGCCCCGCTGAGGTGCAGCCGAGGCTGAACAGCCATGCTTGGGCACTGTACTGCTGAACTGCAGTACTTTGAGTGCTGAGCTACTGGAGTTGAACCGTGACTGTTGACTAACAGACGATTTAGTTATGGTTTATCAGCTGTATCTAACACAGCATCTTCAGGCATAATCTGCTTATCTTTTCTGGGGTCCAACGCTGTTTTGGAGGCTGAGGAATCTTAGTTGATACTTTGGCTGTCGCAGCGTGATCTGGAGGTTCAATAATAGGCGCATCAGCATTTTCTTCTACCTTGAACGATTGCGCAGCATGTCCTAACATGCAGCAATTGGAACAATAGGTGGGCTTATCCTCATAATCAACTTGTTGGAAGAAGTGAAAGTCAGCGCTTTAAATATAGATGCGTGTAGTCAATTCTTTAGATACATCAACCTCAACACAAACTAACGCAACTGATGGCCTTAATAAATTCGTTGTTGCATTATCTGCCTTCAATGGGTTGCTAATCATGAGCGCGATTTCAAACAACGCTTCTAGTTTGTGCAAATATATGGCAGTCCAAGCAGAGATAACCAAACCAGAACAATGGAGGTATCCACCATATGATCAAAGTCATATGACCATTTTGTTAAGCGCATATGAAAACCAAAGACGTTCCAAGCGCGGCGTGAAAAGCATCTAATGTAGTTATTCTCTTGATCAAATATAATCAAAATATGCTTTGAATCTAAGAGGCTGATCTTCATCCCTCATAAAAATCCCACTTCGTCAAACCAAGAAAGCCTCAAGTTTCGGTCTCCCATACCAGAATGTTCCAACCAAGCTATATTTCAAAGAATCTGTTAATGCAAGAACCTCTTCATGTGAAAAACTAATGGCTGAGACCCCCCTTATATCTAGTAATCTCTCTAGGAGGCAATGCATCTTTGGATGTTCCAGCCACAGCCAATGCGAAGGATCGAGTTGCTGGCCAAGTAAGCGCAGCTGTTGAAGGAAGTTTCAATTGGTACAGCAAAGTTCAGAGTGGCAGTAGACATTGTTATGAACAAGCTCAATCCAACTAGCTCAGTGTGATTCATCTACGTGGGATTAATATGGAGATTAAAAGCTGAGATTGTGTGTTGACTGGAGTGGAATGTGAGATCACGGAGGTGGAGTTGGTTGAGGTGCTTTGATGGCACAAAAGGGAGGTTGAAGAAGGAAGGCACGCAGGAGAATTTGAAAGAGAGATGAAATTACTGTTTTGCCCTTTGGCTGTAAACTGTACTGTTGTATTAGTAAGGATAGTAGAGTGATTTTACGTCCTTCTTTTTCATTTCAACTGTGTATAAATCGGGTTGTAGTTGCAACTCAATACCGGCGGTTATTTTCAATATATAATCCTTCCTCCTCCATTTCTTATTCTCTCCAGTCTCAATTGCACTTGTTTTTCCTTCAATTTGTTCTTTCGATTGTTAGTTTAATTTTTGACATAGTATCAGAGCCTTTAATGCTGTGATCAATCTGCATCTGGGAGTATTGTGATTGAATTTTTTTTTGTATTCTGTTGTTTTTGAATTGTGGTTGTAATGGATTGACCAAGTAACAATCGAGGTACACCTATAGATCGTCTTTTGCAGAACTTGGTATTTGGAACGAGAGTAAATCAGAATCCAAATCTTGAGAATTCGTTGCAGAATCCTTACTATTTGCATCCTGTCGATAGTCCTGCAACTGTGTTGGCTCAACCTCCTCTAAATGCTCATAATTTTCATACCTGGAGTCGTAGTTTCAAAATGACATTATTGGTAAAGAACAAGATTGGTTTCGTTCACGGTACAATCCCCAAACCTCTGGAGTTAGATCCTCAGTATCCTGTATGGAGGCAAGTTAATTCTATGTTCAATCTTGGATAATGAATTTTGTTTCTCAATCTATTGCACAAAGCATTATGTGGTATGATAGTGCTGTTGATATGTGGAATGATTTGGTTATGAGATATGGTAGTACAGATTCTTTTAGGCTGTCTGAATTACTAGAAAACTTTTACTGCATTGAACAAGATGTTATGTCTGTAACTGATTACTTTACTAAGATGAAAGTTGTATGGGAGGAACTTGTGGCTTTGAGACCTGTACCTGTGTGTAACTATAGAGGTTGTAGATGTAATGTAACCACAGAGATGAAGAGGTACATTGAGAGTGATTGTGTCATCAAGTTTGTTAAAGGAATTAATGATAACTTTGATCCGGTTAAGTCTCAAGTATTTGTAATGACACCTTTACCTGACATTAATACTGTCTTTTTCTATGGTTTGAAATTTGAGAGAAAGATAGTATCTGATTCCCTATTGGTCTCTCTTGATGGGAATAATACACTGATGAGTGAAGTGGAGAGCTCTGAATGTATGGCTGCTAATGTGTATTTGAAGAGGCAACAGACTTGTGGATTTAAGAGAGAAGGTGGGAAGCTCTCTTCTGGAGATAATAGGAGGTTTCATTGCACTTACTGTGGTATGATGGGACATACCATTGAGAGATGATGCAAGAAGCATGGATATCCCCCTGGATTTGCTGGTTCTAAGCCAAGAATCAATATGGCTGAGGTAGCTGATGTGGAGCATGAGAAAGCTCAAATTTAGAAGAGTGTCTAGTCACTTATGTTGACAGCTCAATAGAATCAGAAATTGTTGAAATTGTTGAACAAACAAGACGATGAATTAGAGGGAGATGCAAGACCTGATGTCCATGGAGTTGTCATGTCTGCCCAGGTTGATAAGATGGTAGGTAACGCTCCTACTAATGTCTTAACACATGGATTTGGGATTCTGGTGCAACTGATTATATTGCATCCCGTCCGTCTTTGTTTTCTTCCTATAAACATGTTAACCATATTGCTATCAAACACCCTACCAAGATGACAGTATCTGCAACACATATTGACACAGTTGTTATTAGTTCTTCTCTGATTCTTAAATATAGCGACCCGTTCCGAGCCCTAGTACTCGAAACGACTCACCCGCCGTATTTCGCTAAAGAAATACAAGGCATCGAAATCGATACGAATACACGTCAGCAGAAGTCGAAATAAAATCTTTGAAATCATCAATATCATGAATGTCAAAAGTCTAGGTCAAAACTATTACAATGTCGGAATAATTAAAATGAATAACTGCTAAATCTCAACTGTCTCAAACTGAAAATCCAAATGTCTCTGACTCCTCGATATCTTCAGTAGCCACGATCAACTCTCTCGGTCCAAGTTGTCCTCTACGTAAACCCACTCGAACTCATGATCATCTGGGAAAAAAGAAATAGGGGGAGGGTGGTATGAGCGATAAGTCGCCCAGCAAGTAACCTCACTATACTCACCATGGGATCATGCACAGAGAAGTGTAACAAAATAAATAACAATATAGAAATTAGCATGCTTCTCATTCGCAAATAAATTTATAATATGTCCCTATAACAATCAAGCAACAAAGTCAACGAATAGACAAATAACCAAGTCAAACCAAACGATAGTCTAACAAATGTTAGTCCAAGTTAAAAATCAATGATGCAATTTCTAAATCGATGCTATGTAAAATTCGATACCAAAATTCCAAAGTTTTCCAAATTACAAAACCAAATGCGATGTTCGATACAAAACGATTCGATCACATGTCCAAATCCAAATACGATATCAAGTTCCAAACCGGTCCAAATACCAAATGTCCAAATGTCCAAATATCGAACCGATTTTCAACACAAAGGCCATGGCACTTTCCTTACAAGTGACTTATATCATAAGACTTACGAATTGATCCCCAATTGGTCGAATGTGTCACAGGCTACCTATCAAAATAGTCAAATGTGCCTGGACGGCCCAATTGGCGGTCAAATGTGTCCGAGCGCTCAATATACCAAAATAGCCAATATATTTGGACGATCCGATTAATGGTCAAATGTGCCCGAACGCTCTATATACCAAAATAACCAATATGCTCGGACGGCCCGTTTGTTCGGAACCAATCCAACTTAGCGATATATTTCCTATGTAAGGGTGAATTTTTCAAAATATACAATGCATGATTTCCAAAAAAATTTTCAAATGTTAGATGTTTCCAAAACAATTTCCAAAACCAAATAATTTTCCAAACTCATTTTCCAAAGTCCAAAAGTTTTCAAAATTAACAAAAGACCCAAATTCAAAGAAATCAAACAATTAGTCCAAATAATTTCTAAAATTACCAAAAATACCAAATAACCCTCTCAGCCGCATACATACATACATATATATATGCACACGCCCATACATGTGCATATATACGTATGTACGTATACGTATCTCCCTCGACCTACTGTTCCGACTTATCTATAATGCTAAAATGCAAATTCAACGCAATGTTCATGTTTCAATGCTCAAGTAATTTTGCACAAAAATAATAATAATTTTTAATGCTCAAGTAATATTATTATTTTTCCACAAACACCCCCTTCCAGTTTCCGCCGACAATTTGCAATGCTACACATATACATATTCTGACCAAAATGTTTATACCAACCAATAATCAATATGGCTACATGTATACAACCAAATAAATTTCAGCCAGTGGCCCCTTGTAATCCTCAAACTCCTTTTGTATTTACTCAATTCATACGCATATACACATGCCAAATAGACTCAACTGCTGCCCTTAACTCTCGGCTCCAACATGCAATACCAAGACTTTCATTTACTATAATCATTCACCACTGGACATATTCATATTCACACCCACACACATGATTCCATACCTACAATTCTATTTGATACAAAAAAAATTTCACTTTCCTTTCTTTGCCCAATTTCGGTCATTACACAACTTGCCTTTTTTCCTCCCTCAATCTCATGTCCAAACCTCCACCCCCAACCCAATATTCATCAATTTGTATAACTCCACACCCCACTACATCCCACTCTACTCTGCTGGCCGAAAATCAATTTCACCAATTTCAATTTCTACTCTCTGCCTACATGTACATATCACACAAATGCTGTAATTTCCATGCATACACATATGGCGCAGACACACTAAAAGGACACATATACACCCACAATATAAATTCCATGCTCAGTATACAAGGGTTTATAAATAAACTATTATACCTATATGAAATCCACAGTATTTGCCGCTGGTGCCTTCGGCCCTACACCCATATTTCATGCAAATTTCAAATATGCACTTGCACCAAATCGGATTACATATATTCATTTACTTAAAATCATACATCTATGAAACCAAAGGTACGCATGTATGATCCAAATTTATTATCAACATAATTCATAAATTTTGTAAAACAACATAGAAAGTATAGTAGGGTTACTTACATGAGTCGTATACTATACCGTGAACAAGTAGAATTCGGAGTAGGTGAAGACAAATTTTCTTTTCTTTTTTTCTCCAATTAGCCTCGGCCGTGGGAGGAAGCTTGGTCAAAAGAATTTTTTTTTCTTTTGGTTTGTGTAATGCTTCAGCTGCAAAGGAAAACGTGGCAGGGGAAATATCTTTTGCTTTTCTGTCTTGGAAGGCTGCTGGGTTGGGGGGTGAATATTTTCTTTATGTTTGTTTGGTTGCTGGGAGGGGAGAGCACGGGAGAAGAAAGGGAATTGGGGATGGGGAAATGATAATTTTTTTTTTCTTTTATAACATAAAGAGGATAAGGTTGGGGAATGATTCTTGGCAAGATTGTGGAGTCAGTTAGTGGGGGAGTAATGCCCCATGACTGACGGTTTTCAAATAGAAAAATTATTTTTTTTCTTTTGCAATTAAACAATTCTTTTTTTATTAAACTCTTTTTGTTTAAAAATAGCGGCTGTAACATTAAATATGTCTTATATGTCCCATCTTTTTCTTTTAATCTTGTTTCCCTCAATAAGCTCACTTCTGATCCTAGCTTACTCATTCAACAATTCCATTGTGATACCTACTTGATCTAGGATCAATTATCCAAGAGGATGATTGGTTTAGCTAAGTTGTCCCATAGCTTGTACTATCTTCAAGCGGCTGCAATTGTGAACTCCATACCAGTTTGTCTTGCAACAATGGTATCTGATGCAGGCAGCTACTTGTGGCACTGCAGATTGGGACATGACTTCAGCCCCTAGAATAAAAGAACTACAAAAGTATGATGCTTCAATACCAGTACTAGAATCTGTTATTCCTTGTTCTATTTGCCCCTTAGCTAAACTCAGAAAACTCCCTTTCTCAGTTTCTACTTCTATGTCTAAAAAGCCTTTTGATCTTGTACATGTTAATATTTGGGGGTCTAATAAACACGCTACATTGTGTGTCCAAAGATTCTTCCTTACTATTGTTGATGATTACAGTAGATATACTTGGGTTTATTTGCTAAAAACAAAGTCTGAAGTGAGACCTTTACTGCAAAATCTTTGTCAATACATTACCACTCAGTTTGAGAGAATGATAAAAGTTATTAGGACAAACAATGGCCACGAGTTTAACATGCCTGAGTTTTATTGAACCATTGCATGATTCACCAAACTAGTTGTGTATATAAACCACAACAAAATGGTTTGGTGGAGAGAAAACATCAACACATACTTACTGTGGCACGATCCTTGAAGTTTCAGGCAAGTCTACCTATATCATATTGGGGCTTTGCCATTACACATGCTGTTTACATTATCAACCTTAAATCAACTCCTATTCTTCATCCCAGAACCCCATTTGAACTGTTGTATCAAACAAGACCTGATTATTAGCACCTCAGAGTGTTTGGTTGCTTGGCATATGCCTATAATCAATTGCCTCACAAACACAAATTTTCTCCCAGGGCCATCATGCGTTTGTTCCTAGGAATCCTTTCTACCACAAAAGGCTATCTCCTACAAAACCTTGAAACCAAAGACATTCTCATACCTAAAGATGTACAGTTTGATGAACATCACTTCCCCTTTGCTTCTATTAACTCTTCCACATCTGCATAACTATCCTCCCAGCCATACTCTAATCCTGCTGTCATCTTTTTAGATCATTCCAATTCTGCATCCTATACCCATCCTAATCAACCACCTATACATTCTTCACAAAATCCTTATTCATCCATTTCTTCTCCTCCACAGTCACCTCCTACATCAACACCTTTTCATCAACCCACATCAACACCAACCGAACAACACCCTCTGTCATCAACACTCCTAACTTTAATCTAGACATTGTAGAGAAAAAGGGGTTTGACTGATTTTCAAATACATGATTTAAATGTGCTTAAAAACGTGCATGACATAAATGTGCATGATACATTGTATATTACTTGCCTTATATAATTCACATATAATGTTACCGTACTAAAGAGCCATGAAGCTTTAAAGCTTACATCAAATGGCAAACGTTTGTTGTGTTTATACTATTTTCAGGTGCCACCATTAATGAACTAAACTAGTTCATTAAGTGAAGTACTTAGTTAATTAAACTAAGTAGTTCATTAAAGGAAGCTACATTTGGAAAAGATACAAAGGCAACAAGACTAAGAAAGGAAAGTCTCCTCCTCCTCTCTTCATCTAATATACACGCCTACGTACATATATAAATATATATTTTCAGATTTTTTTGAAAAAGGCACATACACATGTATTCCAATATACTACCGACACGTTATATATTTTACGTACGTACGTTAATGTCACACCACCATACTTAACTCATATTTATGAGTATATTCAGGTCTTATATCATTTGATATAAGTCATGGTGATGAAAAATTAAATACGACACGTTAAAAGGTTCTAAACCAAAAATTGTCGTATCGGACGAATACCGAAACTTTGCCAACGTGTCACGTACTTGCCATAAATAGATGGCCAGTCCCTATACCTCAAAAATCATTATTATTTTCGTGCATATGATTATATTTTCAGCCATAAAATCATTCCATGTTGGCACACACAAATCACCCCACATTAAGGCCAAATTGTGGAGATTCTAATTTTAATTTTGTCGCATGTTAATGGCGCCACTTTAGACCAGCCAAGTGCTGAGAATTAAAGTTTATATTATATATATTATGTGTAACATAATATATATAACATTTGCAAAAAGTTGGAATTTAATTAGAGAAAAATCGGGTAATCGATAAACATTGAAAATTCGGTTTTCTACGTACACAATACATGGAACATTTTTGGCACATCATATGACACGTATCTAGACACTTTTTATATATGTCATACATCTTAAAGTATTCTAGAAAATTAAATTAAGGGCTTATTAGAATATAACATGTGTGTATTATTAAATGTGCACTATTTTACAAAGTTTGCAAAAATAAAATTCAGCACATGCATAAACATGTTGTACATGCCTATACAGCTGAGATGGAGCATATGTGGAGCCTTCTTGGCATATTGATTGGTCAAGAATCAATCATACAATGTTGGTGACTTAAACAAAGAAGCTACAAAAGGTAATGTTTTAAATTTTGTCACAATTGTGACACATGCTGAAAATTCAGCATTTGCACTAAAGGGGTGGACGTTTTTAACATGTTAATGAGCAATATTTTACTTCTTGATTAAGATGGATTAATTGGAAGACAATTTGAAAGTGTTTTAAATATTTTATGGAATAAAGAAAGTGATATTCTTGAATATCACACATGCTGAAAATTTCATCATGTGTGTGATGTACCTTGGCCGAATTTTAGGCCACATTGTTGTCCAATTTTATTCCATACATGATGAGAATATTATCTACTAAATGGTGATTTATTTTCAAGAGATAAATCAAAGCAAACTAGGCAACATTTTGAACAAAAAGTGAATATAACACATGCTGAAATTTCAGCATGTGCATTTGTCATAATGGGCGATTTTTTAACCATTTTTGTGAGATAATTATCTTGCTTAATTTATGTGATGATCTTGGAAGTTATGGTAGTTGTTTTATGGTGATTTTGGTACATATTTTTAGTGGAATTCTCAGATTTTCCAAGTCATCAAATGATGACAACATTCAACCAATCATGAGTGCCAAGTAAGCAAGAGCTTAATGATCATCCAATGAGGAGGTGCCAAGTAAGCAAGATCATGTCACAATGAAGCCACATATTCTCCCAAGGACTTAGAAGACAATTTTCAAGAGGGGAAGGACCCAAGTGGGCGGCCAACACATGTTAAAAAGAAGGAAGAAGAACAAAACAAGAACAAGAACAAGAGTTGAAAATTCAAAGATCAAAAGTGTTCTAGCCTTCTTCTTCTACACTCTCTTTCTTTCTTTCTTCTAAAAGCCTATTGTACTTACATTCATATTCTTGAAAGGATTATCTTAGACACACCACACATTCTCTATCTTTGTAAAAGATTGATCAAGGTGTGATCAATCTTCATTGTTGCAAGGTGGTGGTGTTCGTGCGCAATTGTATTCATCATACAAGTGGTGCCTTGCAGATCCTACAGACATTCCTCTCACCATCAATACAGAGGATCAACAACCACTTCATGATCCTAATGTCCCACATGTTTCAGTACCTGAGCCTCCACCAAGGCCCATAAGACAAAGACATCTAACTGCCTACCTTCATGACTATCATTGTAATCAAATTACCTCTCTAGTCAATCATCCTCCTAAATACCCTCTACAATCTCATTATTGTTGACACCAAATTACAAAAACTATGTGCTTAACATCAGTTTGCAACAAAAACAGACATCTTATGACGAGGCAGCATAGTCAGCTCACCGGCAGTAGGCCATGCACATAGAGCTAGCAGCCTTAGAGGCCAACAACACCTGGTGCCTAGTACAATTACCTGAAGGTAAGAAGCCAATTGGCTGTAAATGGGTATCTAAAATTAAGAGGAAAGCTGATGGAAGCATTGAAAGGTATAAGGCTAAGTTGGTTGCAAAAGGGTACACACAACAAGCTGGTATTATGGTGACACATTTTCTCCAATGGCTAAGATGACCACTGTTAGACTTTTACTGGCCTTGGCTTCTATCAGACACTGGCATATTTATCAATTTGATATCAACATTTCCTTCCTCCATAGAGATTTACATCAGAAGATCTACATGACTTTGCCTGAAGTTGTGCCATCTCCTGCTCATGGCACAGTTTGCAAACTTACAAAGTCCCTCTATGGCTTGAAACAAGTCAGTAGACAATGGAATGAGAAACTCACTCAGTTCATATTGTCTAATGGCTACAAACAATCTAAAAATGACTATACCATGTTCATTAAAGGACTGCATAAACATTTTTTTGTTCTTCTAGTTTATGTTGATGACATACTTGCAGATGGTAATTCACTCACTACCATTCAGAATCTCAAGACCATATTGCATTAGGCATTAAAAATTAAAGACTTAGGACCTCTTAGACAATTCCTAGGTTTATAAGTTGCCAGGTCTCAAGGGGGTTGTATTGTGTCAAAGAAAATATACCTTGGAGTTACTTCAAGAGACTGGAACCCTGCTTCTAAGCCTGCCAAGAGTCCTATGGAACAAAAGTTAAGGTTAGCACATAATGATTCAGATCTGATATATGATTTGTCTGGTTACAGGAGAATGATTGGAAAGCTACTGTATCTGACCATCACTAGGCCGGATATTACATATGCAGTGCAGCAGCTTAGCCAATTTCTTGATGTTCCTACTGCATTATACCTCAAGGCTGCTCAAAGAGTGTTAAGGTATCTGAAAGGCACACCAGGACAAGGTGATTTGAAACTTACAGGTTTTTCAGACTCAGACTGGGAGGATTGTTTTGAAAGCAGGAGATCAGTAACGGGGTACTATGTATTACTTAGGAATTCTTTGATATCCTTGAAGGCAAAGAATCAAACTACAGTTTCTAAGTCTTCATCAGAGGCTGAATATAGAGCTCTTGCCTCAACGACGTGTGAGGTGCAATGGATTCTCTATATGCTACAGGAATTGAAGGTTGAACATGGTAAACCAGTTGATATATTCTGTGACAATAAGAGTGTCATTTATATTGTTGAAAACCCAGTATTTCATTGGAGAACCAAACACATAGAGATTGATTGTCACATTGCGAGGGATAAATATCAAGAAGGCATTGTTAGGCTCGTACCCATTAATACTCAGCTGCATTTTGCTGACATCTTTACAAAGGCGGTGAATTCACATAGGTTGTGCATCCTGACTTAAGCTTTGGGAGTCTATAATATATTTGCTCAGTCAGGATTGAGAGGGGGTGTTGAAGGAATTTTCAATTGGTATAGCAAAGTTCAGAGTGGCAGTGGACATTGTGATGAACAAGCTCAATCCGGTTAAACTAGCTCAGTATGATTCATCTATGATTAATATGGAGATTAAAAGCTGAGATTGTGTGTTGACTGGAGTGGAATGTGAAATCACAGAGGTGATGTTTGTTGAGGTGGTTAGATGGCGCAGAAGGGACGTTGAAGATGTTAGTGTATGTGCCCTAGGCCATGATTTGGATATTTATGTTATGCATTTATTATTAATAAAAAAGGTTTTATTATCATTATTGTTGGTTAGTATGTTACACAATTTTGATATATGTCCCTGATTCATTATTGTTATGGAGATAAAATAATTTATAATCAGTATTAGTATTGATTTGATAATCATGAGATGATTATGTGTATGGTGATACGAATCAATCTCATAGATACTTGTTAGAGAATAGTGTATTGGATAGACCCATCATGAGATTGCTACATGGATTAGTGTCATAAGTAAATCTCATGATAGTCATGTTTTAATCCTTTGACTTGAGATTGTCATAGTTTCCAACATAAGGACTATTATATTTTGACATGATCAAACGTTATCTGCAACTGGATAATAATAAAGGTCATGATTGAATGTGATATAAATTATGTAGAGGATATTGAACAATCAAGATATAATTTGTCCCTCTCTTTTGAGAGAGATATCTTTGGGCCCCTCGATTAGTGAGACTGTGAAATGCATGGCCGTGCTCAAATGAATTGATAGTGTGATCAATATCATTTGTTTTATCAGTCTACTTAGAGATCGAGTAATCATATGTTTGAACTATATAAGTATGACGTTGACCAAGACTTATGTTCAAACTAGATATCGTGTGACAAAGAGATTAATGCATGTACTATTATTAGGCTAGTTGGACTTTACTCGTATTAATTGGGTAGTTGTAATGCCTTGCTAGAAGCCAATTACGACTTATTGGTTTAATAGAGATTTAATCAACTGCCAATTAATATGGGCCTATCGGGTCACACACAAGAATGCGTGTGGCTGAGATTAATAATAGTAATAATATTAATATTGTATATTAATTGTTATTATTATTATTATCGTTTTTTAATATTAATAATATTAATATTGGATATTAATTATTATTATTATTAATTTCGTTTTTTATGTATATATTTATATCATCGGATAGTAACAGAGAATCCATATTTGATTTGGATTTTGATTTGTTTTATCTAATCCTAACAGAATCCGTATCTGGTACAGATTTTGATAGCGTTAACAAATCCGATCTGCAAGCGGATTTTGATATCTATATATACGTATGGAGCTTGGCGTATTTCATACACCAAGCAATTAGAAAAACGAAAGAACAAAAAAACGAAACCCTAGAATCGTTTTTGAGAAAAACGAGTTCTTCTGCCGCGTCGTTTGAAGAGCTAGCACTCCGGGCGGAAGCGTTTGTGTGGATACCGACGGAGGGTGCTCGTGTTTTCGCACCTCTTCCATCTGCAGACTTCGAATCTACGGAGGTAGTTTTTGATTTCTTTTGTCGAATTAAACAAACAACATGGATCCTTGGTAGGAAATCGGAGATCAAGTTTTTGTTTTCCGCTGCGCGTTTGACAGTGATCTTGGTTGATTTCCTAACAGAAGAAGGAAGGCATGCGGGAGAATTTGAAAGACAGATGAAATTACTAGTTTTGCCCTTTGGCGGTAAACTGTATTGTTGTATTAGTAAGGGTAGTAGAGTAATTTTACATCCTCATTCTTCATTTCAACAATGTATAAATCGGGTTGCAACTTCCAATACAGAATTCTTTCTCCTCCATTGCTCATTCTCTCTCAATTGCATTCGTTTTCCTTCAATTTATTCCTTCAATTGTTAGTTTAATTTTTGACAGCGGCGCAGGGTTAATCATGCCCAGAAAATGCAAAAATTCCGCAAACAGTCCGCAGATGATGAAAGACTCCGAAGACAATGACGAAAATAAAGAGAATCGTACCAGAAGGATGATCAGGGGAGAAGAAACCACGCCGGCGAAGGGGAAGTCAGCCATGCCGAAGACTTGCTGCCGAAGAAATCGGAGAGTGCGCCGCCATCTTTTGTGTGTATGTGTGTATATATAGATATGTATGCCTTTTCTCTTTTTTGTCAACAGGATACGCGAACACGAGTTCTATAGTTCTTAATCCTTATCGACGTGTTTGGGATTTTCCGTTGAATATTTTGTAGATTGCTTTTTTTTTTTTCAAGGATAAAATTTTTATTGCCAGGGGTATGATTTTCAAGGACGAAATTATACTGTTGTTTCCGGTGGTCATTTTATGATGTCCAAGATGAGCATATTTCCTGCACGAATGTTATTTTCAACTTTGATTGCTTCGGGTGACATTGAAGTATATGCAAATCAACAACTATAGCTCTTGAAAATTTTGGAAGGAAAAACAGAGAGAGTAAGCAACATTTATAAATTCAAAGTTACAAATATATTTAAAGAGAAAATGAACACTAATATTAAAATTCTTTTTGATAATAGAGTCAGCCTCCATCATAAATTTTACTCAGGAATAACTTTGTCTTTCGATTAAAATATAAAGAAACGGAAGAAGTTAAATTTTGTATATTTCGTGTAAAGTATACCACCACAAAAAAAGACATAGCGACAGACAAAACTCGTCGCAATTTCGTCGCTAAAGGGATATAACGACAAAATTGCGACGAAATATGCAGGTCGTTATACGGCTTGTTGCAAAGTGAATTTCATCGGTGATGCGTCGCTATATTGCGACGAGAAAATGCTCGTCGGCGGTTCGTCGCACAATTGCGACAAAACTCTGTCAGGTCTGCGACCTGTTATTTCTGTCGTCGTTTCGTCGGTATATTTTTGTCGTCGCTATTTTTAGATTTTTGATTTTTTTATTTCTGGCTGCGACATTTCTGTTTCGTCGCAGATTTTCATCGGTATATCTTTTGTCGTCGCTATTTTAAAATTTTTGATTTTTTTTATTTCAGGCCTGCGACTTTTTTCGTCGCAGGTTCGTCGCTATCATTTAAATTAATATTAAATATTAATTTAATATTAAATATTAAATATTTATAATTTATTAATAATATCAATGTATTATTAATTAAATAGTTTTTATTATTATTTAATTTTTATAATATATTTTATTTTGTATATTAAATCATTTGTACGAATATTATACAGAAATAGGGTATTTGCGTATTGAAGTTCGTATAATTAAACAACACAAAAGAAATAGAATCCGTATAAATGTCTGATAAAATATAAAAGAACAAAGAATATGTTAATACAATAAATGAAATAGTCTATACAAAAAATCAAAAAATGAAATACTATGCAGAGGAAGATGGAGGGGGATCATGCGGAGAAGAGTGACCATCAGGAGGGGGAGGCTGAGGCTGCGAGGAGTTGAAAATGAAAGAGATGATGAGATGCGATAGCTGGGAGATTTGTTGGTTCGTCGCCTGCTGCACCTGCATCGTCTGCTGCTGCGCCTGCTGAACCGCCTGCTGAACCGACTGCTGCAGCGCCTGCTGGGTCTGAGTCAGCTGGGACCGCTGCGCCCTGATGGTCTCCACCTCATGCTGCAGCGCCGCATGATCTGATTCCAGGCGCGAAATATCCTCTGGGGTCGCAGAAGGCACGGAGGTGCTGGCCTCAGAGGAAGCACCTGGATGCAGAACTTCGTGGAAGAATCACGGCGCTGCTGATCCAACCCCGTACACCTCCCTTTTCTTCTTATTCTGAGGGCCGACGGTCCGAACCGCATCCCAATAAGCGTGGTTCTTGTCGGCCTCTTCTCCCCTATGTGCGAGTAATCTGTTGTACTCATCCTGAAGTGAGAATAAGAATTGTTAGGGTTTAGGGTTTAGAAATAAAACAAACTAAGGAAAAAACAAATGATATCGTAGTCTACTTACACTGATGTCGCGGGCCTTCGACGTGATCCAGTCCTCCGTCCCGTCGGAGGCTTTCTTCCAATGCGTCTTGTAGAAGAGATCGTAGGAGGCTGGTCACTCCCCCGTCTCCTCGTGCTGAAAGAATGAAATAAAATATGTTAGCAAAATCCAGAATTTTAAAAATTTCGGCATGACCTATTCGTTTATCGGAGGTATCCCGGCCTTAAAGACCTCTCCCAAGTCAAATCAAAAATAAAAAGAAAAAGTCAAATGAACACATATACTACTTAAATTAACCATATACGAATACCAAAAAAAACAGCGCAACATAAGAAATCAATGAATATAAATAATGCACTTAAGTCAATGAATGTAAACAATCCACTTAAGTCAATGAATCTAAATAATCCAATGAAATCAATGAATCTAAATAATCCAATATTAAAATACTTACCATAGAACGCATCGTGGTGGCGTGGGAAACCGAACCACCTGAGTGTGTGGCAGGTGCTGGGCCCTGTAGATTGCCGCTGCGCCGGTTCGCCGCGTTCCGGGCGCTGCGGGCTTAGGCAGCAGGGTCCGTCCACCCTTCTATCCACCCTGCCCAAGTGGCCTCGGATACGTAGGCAGGCCTGGCAGAAGTGGGGTCACGCTCCCACTTGGTCTTGTGCGAGTTGACGAAGTCCCTGTAGCGTTTGGCGGCCCTCTGCCGCCAGGCCTGCTCCACGTCGTGGGCGATTTCAGCTGTCCAGCTATAGCCTTCTGCAATTATTATACGGAGGAAAAATAAAAATGTGGTTAGAAAAGTAATGATCGATTACGCATCAAAAAGTAAATTCATCAAATTTGAATACCTGAAATTCATCCTAGTAGAACCTACGTGTCTGCAGGGTGACACGGGACCAGACATATCCAGCTGGGTCCTGCCTCAGGTGGAAGGACCGAGTGATGCAACCGGAAATCTGGCCCGAGTCTGGTGCAAACCTGAAAGAGGTGAAGTTGATAGGAAATAATAACGCGTGAAATATATTTGAAAACGTGTTAAAAAAATAAATCATTACTTACGTATGGGTATCATGTGACCAAAGGAGGGCATGACGCCCTGGTATGACACCCTCGTCCGATGCCGCATCAGACGCCGGATGAGGTGCTGAACCGGTGGGTGTGGGTGGCGGCGTAGATCGGGGGGGTGCGGACCTCTCGGCAGACCCTAAAAGGTCTGCGTCTGCAGCCAGAGCGGCGGTCGAAACTGAACCAAGCAGCTCATGCTGAGAAAGGAACATATTAAACTCTCCTGAGAGGGCCTGCGTAGCTGGTGGGTAGGTGGATCGAGTCGTTAGACCCTCACTAGCCATCAGATCTGCAAGGGTGAGAAATTTAAAAGTCACATTCAACAAGTTTAGGGTTGGTTGGCCAGACAAATAAGATGTCCAAAAAATGACAAATATTTACATACATTTAATGCAAGATATTAATAATTTTGAAAATTTCGGCATGACCTATTCGTTTATCGGAGGTTTCCCGGCCTTTATGGCCTCTCCAAAGACAAATCCAAATCCAACAACATGACATGATTATCCAAACTACATAATCAAACTTCATCATCAAATTACACGTCAAAGTATACATCACTTGAACTTGATACTTAAAGCATAAATATGCATTATCTCTAAACAAATTACACTTCAAATTATATATCACCTATACATCCTTATGATAGATAACTTGTAAAATGAATTATGCATAAAAATAGTAAATTAAAGAGAATTATGGGCTGCCCAAAGTAAACACAATTCAGTTTAACAACAAACAGGTTTCAACCATAAACTAGCTAAACAAAATACATGGCTTCAATAATATACATTATTTGAGCTTCAAACTTGAAAAATAAATAAAAACTATTTAATAAATCACTTAGCCACATGATCACCAACATACTTGCTTCACTCACCCCCGCCAACAGCCACCCCCGCCACAGCCCACCCCCCGCCAACAACCACACCCGCCCACAGCCCACCGCCGCCCACATCCACCCCCGCCAATAGCCACCCACCACAGCCACCTCCCGCCAACAACCCACCCCGCCACAGCCCACCCCCGCCCACAGCCACCCGCCACATCCACCCCCGTGAACAACCACCCCGCCCACTACCCACAGCTGCCCACAGCCACCCCCACCAATAGCCACCCTGCCACAGCCACCCCCTGCCAACACTCACCCCCACCCACAGCCCACCCCCTGCCCACAGCCAACCCCCGTCAACACCCACCCCGCCACAGCGAACCCCCCGCCATTACAAATATGAGGTTTGAAACTAAAATCCATCCCTTCCCACTTCCTGAACCAAGCCGTGGGGTAGAGAGCCACCCCCAACAGCCCATTACCAAGAAATTCGTCCCCTCCCCTTAGACCCTTCTTCATTTTTCTAATAACTCCAACAATAGAGGGAACTAAACAATATATAACAAGTTAGATTCTTGAAGGTTTATGCCCTTAATGCTTCAAGACACTAAATAAATTAAACTTTAAAAGAAAATACTTGCCTCTACTCTTGAATCCTTGCTTATTTGGAAAAGATTTCACCTTCTTCCTTTCTTTCTTTAATGTCTTTCGGCCTATGGGTCAAGAGGAAGGATTAGAGGGGCGGCGAGTCACCGGTGGGGGAGAAGAAGGGAGGGAGTATTGAAATTGGGGGGAACGCTGAAATGGGGAGAAGGGGGATTTCAGTTTTAAGTTCAAAATTTTACGACGACATAGCGACGGGAGTTCGTCGCTGTCTACTGTGTCGTCGCTATTCATTGTATCGTCGTTATTTCAAATTTGCGACGACACTTGTCATCGGTAAATCGTCGGCGCTCGTCAGTATTTGAAAAAAAATAATACAAAATATAAAGTACTTCCCGACACACATTATGTATATACATGTGTAGAAGTACATCAACACATACACGCATTCACATAAAGAGATACATAAAAATTTTGACTAACGTCAATCTTCATTGTCATCCGCATCCTCGTACGCATCTTCATTTTCATCTTTATTTTCATCTTCATCTACATGCTCGTCATCCTCTTCATCCTCATATTCGTCTTCGACTACATCTTCAATATTGTCAGCCGGTTGTATGTTGAGATGAATTTCGATGAAACCGCCGTTGGGGTCATTTAGAGGGACATTGTGCAGTTCAACATGTGTCATATCCACAAAGCGCGGGTTTTCTTCTTGAAATGCGGCATCCATGCCATCTGAACCTGGCTGGATACTGACATCAAACTTGCTCGATTTCACTTTGCACACGGCTCGCCAGTCTTTTGAACTCGCATTCATCCTCGTCGTCGGATACGATAGATAGTACACCTGGGATGCTTGACTAGCCAAAATGAATGGATCGTACTTTCTATACCGTCGCCCTTGGTGTATGTCTACCAACTTATACCGGTCGTGAACCTTTGTGCCAGCGCGATAACCTCCCCAAGTTGGATCGTACCATTCGCATTTGAATAGCACCACCTGCTTTATAGGCAATGCGGGATATTCGAGCTCAATGATGTCAGTAAGGTAGCCATAGAAGTCATCCTCGTCCGGGCTATTGTCATACCGCTTGACACACACTCTGCTGTTCTCCGACAATTTTTGGCTGGCATGGGAGACTGTGTGGAATCTATAACCGTTCACAAAACACATGTCGTAGCGCGTGACTCTGCTGAATGGACCCTCGGCTACTGGTGTCAGAATGTAACCGTATTTTCGTCAGCCAGATGACCTTTGCTCACCTGTAAAACGAGAAATATACATCAGCGGGCCAATAAATGCGTATCACATGACGTACACGTAACCAGCATATATGTAAACTTACATGCCACCTGAACCAATCAGCAAACTTGGCATCTAACTCATTGTTTATTGCATCGCTTGATATACCCAGTGAACGTTCTTGCAATAAATCAACAAACAAGCTGAAGCAAATTACGAATATGTACCCTGTATACCTTTGTAATATAATAGATAGAGTAGCGCAAGGTATTTACAAATTAAAATTGGATATCGTTAATACCTCTGGAAACGGTCAACTTGACGACAGTTGCGCAGAACATAAGAATGAGCAATCTTCAAATCGCTGTCCCCCAATATCATTTCCTTTCCCTGTCCGTGAAACCTGATCGGATGTGTGAATATCAGGAGGACACCGGATCTGGAAATGCCAACGTCGTTCCGGGGAACATCTCTGCACCTCGATGGGACATCTGGCTGGAAGTAATGAGATACGAATGTCGAGGATTCCTCCGTCAGGTAGGCATTGCACATCGAGGCCTCGACTTTGGCCTTGTTCCTGATGTTCAGCTTCAAATGCCTGAGATATCTGTTCATATAGTGAATACTCCAACGTCACATGATGAAACAAATTGGAAAGCATGCTCGCGCTTAGACACATAAGAACGTCACGTAATAAATAAGAGTACCTCTCGAACGGATACATCCACTTGTACTGAACAGGACCACCAACGCATGCCTCGTATGGTAGATGAACTGACAGGTGTTCCATTGAATCAAAGAAGGCCGGAGGGAATACAGTTTCCAGCTTGCATAGGATCACTGGGATTTCGCCCTTCAGTCTTGATATATCATCCGCCCTGAGTCTCGTGGATGTAAGACATCTGAAGAACAGACTCATCTCGGTAAGTGCTTCCCATACATTGGTTGGAAGTAGCTCGCGGAATGCAATGGGCATCAACCGTTGCATGAACACGTGACAGTCGTGGCTCTTCATCCCGTGCAAACCGCGTTTATTCACGTCGATGTTCTTCGACAGGTTTGAAACATGGCTGTCAGGAAATCTAGCTGTCCCCGGCCACGATAACAACGCACTGACCTGCTCCGCAGTCAGCGTGTACGAGGACTTCGGCATGTAGGATGTTCCAACGAGATGCAGCTCCAGTCGCATTTTGAGGTCGCGCATATCAAGTCGTGCCTTCAAATTGTCTTTTGTTTTTCCAGGCACATTCAGCACTGTATTGAAGATGTTGTCAAACACGTTCTTCTCAATGTGCATGACATCCAGGTTGTGTCGGATCATATTGCTCTTCCAGTACGGAAGCTCCCATAATATGCTTCTCTTCTTCCATCCGATACAGTAACGGGCCAGGTCTGCGTTGTGGCTGCCGTCCGGATCATCAGCGACCCCCACAAATCCACAATTGTCTATCTCCTCCAACACCTCCGCACCCGTGAGAAGCTCGGGCTTCGTGTCCTTCTCGACGATGCCAGGCATGAACGACGTCACGTTCTTTCTATACAAATGACGTCTGGGCAGAAACTTCCTATGGCTGTCGAACCAGCAAATCTTACGTCCATGTTTCAAAGACATCGTCTTCGCTTGCTTCATGCAGTAAAGGCAAGTGTATTTCCCCCCTGTACTCCACCCCGACAACATAGAATAAGCCGGAAAGTCACTGATCGTCGACATCAGCGCAGCGGGGAGCTGGAAGTTTTGTTTGGTGGATACATCGAACGTCTCCACGCCAAACTCCCACAACCACTTCAGCTCCTGTATCAATGGCTGCAGGTATAGGTCGATCTTCTGTTTCGCATTCCTAGGCCCCGGTGCGATCACAGTCAAGAACATGTACGGCTTCTTCATGCACATCCAAGGTGGTAGATTGTACGGCGTCACGATGACAGGCCACGATGAATACTGCTCTCCCGACTGTCTGAACGGGTTGAACCCGTTGGTGCATAACCCCAACCTAACGTTCCTTGTCTCTGACGAAAAACCCAGATGTGTCGCATCGAACGTCCTCCAAGCTTCGCCGTCAGATGGATGGCACATCTCACCGTCTTTTGTGTAGTGCTCCGCGTGCCACCTCATCTGGCTAGCTGTGGCACCGGTTGCGTAGAGCCTCTGTAGTCTAGGGGCGAGAGGTAAATAGTAGAATTGCTTTCTTGGCACGTTCCGGTTTCTTTTGTTCGTTCTCCACCTGGGTGTCCCACAGACCCTGCACTTGTCTTTATCCTCGTTGATGCCCCAGTATATGATGCACCCTCCGAACAACAATCGATCTTCTAAACCGGCAGTCCCAACGCCTGCAGCTGTTTCTTCATCGAATAAAAACTGTCGACCATCGTGTTCCCTTCGGGAAGAGATTCCCTCATAAGCTGACACATCCCATCGTACAATCTTTCCGTCATGCGGTGCTCCGTCTTTATGCTCGTCATCCGACCGATCATGGACATCTGTATGTGACTACCGCAACCGGGATACAGCGGTGTGTTGGCGGCGTTCAGCATCTCAAAAAACTGTCTCGCATGAGGATTCGGATCTTCCTCCACGAATATACGCGGCTGTTCGTCCGGATCCTATGCACGTTCGTACCCGACATGAGACTGTAAGTACTGCTCTCCCGTAAATGCGCCGGCGGCTGCGTCTTGCACCATCTGCACGTATGGGTTGTGAGATCCCTCGCCTATTTCTTCGACATCAACCTGACCGGGTCCCCCTTCGAAGTGAACAGTTGCAGATGTAGACGCCCCCCCATATTCGTCGTGGCAGTACCATGTATGGTAATTGTGCACGAAACCTTGTTTCAATAAGTGAACCCTCACGTCACCTGGATCCATATATTTACGGTTCTTGCATTTCTTACACGGACATCTAATCTGCGTTCCACTTTCATTACTCGTCGCAAAATCCACAAATTCTTTGAGACCTTCAACAAACCTAAAACTCCACTCCTCGTTGTTTACTCTCTCGTACATCCACTTTCTATCGCTCCTCATCGGATCCATTTTCTCGCTATACCTTCAAAATAACAGCAACTATCTTTTCTCGGTGTGGAAAACCTAAAAATCCCACACAATAAGATATCTTCCTTCTATATTTTCGTTGAAAAGTGATGATTTATGTGTTTGAAATGGGAGAAGAATTGGAGAAGAGTGGAAGAAGAAAGCTGCATTTTATGGTTCTCAGCCTGTAATATTACCGACGTCTTAGCGACGCTATAGCGACGACCAAGAAACACAATCTCCGTCGAACAAAAGGCAAGAAACACAAATACTGACGCCTTAGCGACGCCAATAGCGACGAATTTCATCGTATGGTGTGCGTGTATTAATGTCAGCATTCAATGATTACCGACGCTTTAGCGACGAAATAGCGACACACAACGCATCTTTACACGATACGATGCAATTCTTTGCTATTGGCGTCGCTATCCAGTGACCGTACAGTGCCCGATTATTACAACTTCCGATGCATTTACGTCGCTAAGTCGTCGCTCTGTCGTCGCTGCAGTCCCCTATATAAACGCACAACGTATCTTCACACGATACGATGCGGTTCGTCGCTATTTGCGTCGTTAAGGCGTCGCTATCAAGTGACCATACAGTGCCCGATCATTACAAGTTACGGTGCATTTACGTTGCTAAGTCGTCGCTATGTCGTCGCTGAATTCCCCTATATAAACAGCCTGCCGCGACTACCGTAACAAAAAACAAAATCTCCTTTATAATCATAAAAAAAACAAATATGGTTCGTACTAAGTCCCAGGCACGACGTGGTAGTGGACGTACATACCCAAGACGGGGTCTTCAACCACCGGCACCTACACCGGTTCCTCCACAACCACAAGCACCACCACCGGCTGACTCCTCCAAACCCACTGTGCATGGGCCAAGGAGGCAAGAGGATCGCCAAATTGGCGATCCTCGTGTAGAAATACAAGAGCTGTGGAAAACAGTAGAGAATATGAAGGAGGTGCTTAACTATCAGGATGAGCGTCTCCAGTACCTGCACACAAGGCAAATGCGCATCAAAGCCAAAGCTGCGCAGCTAAGACGCCTCCTGAAGGCGTGCGCGGAGAGTGTTGCTACTCTCTGTTCGGATGATGAACAGCGAACGACTCCTCTCCGCTATTCTTATAGATTTTTTTCGCTTTTTCCTTATGTATATTGTAATTTATAATTCTATGTTAATGAAATTTTTTTCACAATCATCGCTTTTGTTTTCTTAATTTAAACACGTGTTCAATCCCTTACGAATCTCGACGACGATAAAATACAGACGAAATATGGTTTGAAAAAATTTGGGACGACTAATTCACCGACTAAATAGCGGCTATATACCGACAAAACTTAATACAACGACGAGAACCTGGTAACCCGCTGAATATGGCGTTTGAATTTAGCGACGATTTACTGACGAACTAGCGACGCACGACGTCTCTTCACACTATTCGACGCGTTTCGTCGCTACGGCGTCGCTATTCGGCAGTGTCCGCACAGTGCCCTATGGATACAACGTACGATGAATTTACGTCGCTACGGCGTCGCTAAGTCGTCGCTAATTCAAACCAACCGTCACGCCCGCACATATTCCCATCTTGATTAACGGTCGAAAAATTCGTCGCAGGTTCGTCGCTATGTCGTCGCTAAATTTTCCTATTTATACCCCACATCCCATCCGTGCATTACATATAAACAAATTTATAAAACTTCAAAGTATGCCGCGTCGTTATAGAAGAACCCCATGGCGTGGAGGGGCAAACAGTGCACCTCCACAACGGCCTCCTCCTCAACCACAACCATCGGTTGAGCGGGAGGGTTCAATATCTGTGCATGGCCCAATGCCGCGAGAGGATCCTCCCGAAGAAATGTCGGAACCGCATATCGACTACCGTATGCTTATAGTAAACATGCAGCAGCCGTCGAGGTAACTGCGCAGCGTGAATAGAAGGCTGCGCAAGTTGAAATCCAGATATTACAAGTTGAAGCGCCTCCTCAAAGAGTTCGCAGAGAATGTGGCGGTCACTCTTTCTTCCGATGACGAAGAGTGAATGGCCCCTCTCCGTCTCTCTTTTAGATTTCTTTTTTTAATTTTTCGTCTTCATAATGTAAATTTTTATTACTAAATGAATAAATTTTTTCCCAATCACCGCTTTCTTTTTTCTTAATTCATACATGTTTTTATCCGTGTTTATGTTTCTGGAATTTTTGCGACACGTTACCGACGATATAGCGACGAAACGTTACAAATTAAATAGCGACAAACAAAAGAGACATAGTAGCGACGAATTACCGACAAAACAGCGACGACATTTTAACGAAATGATTAGCCTGGCTACCTTTTTGTTAGCGACAATGCATTTCATCGTAATTTCGTCGCAATTAACGATGAAAATGCGTGCATCGCAATTTCGTCGCAAATTACCGACGAAACGCCGACATACCTTGTTTCGTCGGTGAATTTTTTGTCGCTAAACCAAATTCTTTTTGTGGTGTACTGAAAGTACCTTAAAAGGCACTTTAATTAATAAGAACAAATTTAACATTGTTTAGTGATGGAATATGAATGTTTTGATAAATTTTAAAAGATATTTGACAAAGGATTGAAAAGTCATTTCACGCTTGAAAATAAACAAAGGCTCATCATACCCTGACATATACCTCTAACAGATTAGAGATCTATGTATACATATACCCTGACATAGATCTCTATCAGAGATCGATGTATACATCATACCCTAACATAGATCTGTAACAGAGATCAACGTATACATCATATCCTAAATCAATCGATGTCATCCTTATTCAAATTGAAACCACACTGGTCCAACATCATACCCTCACATAGGTCGATCGATGTACATCATACTCTCACATAGATTGATCCATGTCATCCTAAATTCAAATTGAAACTACACTGTCCAACATCATACAGTCACACCAATCGATCGATGTACATCATACCCTCACATAGATCGATCGATGTCATCTTGAATTCAAATCAAAACCATATTGTCCAACATCATAGCCTCACATGGATCGATCGATGCACATCATACCCTCACATAGATCGATCAATGTCATCCTGAATTCAAATTTTTATAGCCGTTGGAAACAAATCCAAGGAAGATTAAAGTGTTTTTTCTCTCCAATCTTACTCAAATTTCTTGTGGACTTTCCCCTAATATCCATAATGCTTTCTTGACTATCGTGAACATATATAAGATATTCTAGTGTGGCTATGGAGCATCGAATACAACTATAAGGTGGCTAAATTTGGACATTGTCAAGGCTTTTGATTGAGTTGAAGACTTGAAGGAGGTT
>AP025044.1:37877715-37891915 GCA_036186865.1 Eustoma russellianum
ATTGAGTTGAAGACTTGAGAGAGGCTGCAAAAACGTGGCTCACACCCTCTATATATTGGAGACGCTCAGATCAGGCATTTACACACTTTCATCCTCTTCAAGTTCCATCCTCCATTATTGTAAAATGCTCTCAATGGTGCAAAGGTGCTTAAAGCTCATTAAGCTCTTGTTGCTTGTTTTCATTGTTGTAAATGTGAGAGTAGAAGTTTATCACAAGAGAAACTATATATATTTAATCTCTTCATGTGATTTGGACTTATTAGAAAGTGTAACCCCATTACTTTCCCGAAATGCATTGTGTGAAAGTTCTTTGATAGAACTTTGTTGAAGTTGTAGGTAAGCAAGGACTTGTTCTTGCTTATAGCTGTTGTTGAGGTTGCACAAAGTGTATGTGCAACATGTTGCTGCTGTAGTTGTTGGCATTGCACAAATAGATTGTGCAATAAGTTGCTGTTGTTGTAGTTGTTGCTTACACTAGAGTTAGGGTAAGTGTTACTGTCGTTGTCTTTGTTCCTTATCAAAGGTAATAAGAATGTTGTTGAAAATCCACTTTGAAAGCAAAAAGGTAGTAGAGTAGAATCATTTAAGATTCGAACCACTCTAAATCTTGTGTCTTTACTCATTATCTCTCATCTCTTTCTTTATTGATTTTGAGTGCATTTGGTTTTTATTGAGCTAAACCAAGAAAATTCTACAAAATTGTCCAACACTTTATTCACTCCCTCTCTCTAGAGTGTTCATCACGGACCTTACAATTGGTATCCGAGCATAACCTTGATTGCTTGGCCAAATCTTTGCAAGTAGCAAGGTTAAAGATCATTGGAAAATATGACAATGACAATCTCTACATCATATAGTTCAATTCTAAAACCATCCACTATATTCACAGCACCAAACACCAAAGTTCTCTTGTTTAAACTATTCCTTATGGAGAAATAGGATGAATGCATATTTGTGGTGGATGTGGTTATGACATATGGAGAATGGTTATAGAGGGAGTACCTCTACCAGCTAGGTTGGATGAAAATGGGCGATTAGTAATAAAGGAGTTGGATGACTACAATGATGAAGATAAGAAAATTTTCGAGCTAGAAGGGAAAGCTCTTGAAAACCTCCATCTCTCTCTTTCACACGATGAGCTAATAAAGGTTCAAGGCATCTTCTCTCCACAGGAGACATGGAGGAATCTTGAGGAGTTATTAAACGATGGTCATCAATGAAACAAAGATGAAGATGATCACAATGATAGAGAAGCAAATATGCCTCATAACTTTTGAAGATGACAAAGAGGTATCTCTTTCAACTTCCTCATTTGATGAATTAAAAGATGAATCTATCACCTTACATGAGGAATTTGAAAAACTTGTTCTAAAATAAAAGCATGTTAAAAAGGAACTTAGTTCATTCAAATTAGAAAATTAAAATTTGAGTGAATCTCTTGTTTTGCTTCATCTCGAGCATGATTGGAGACACAAAAATCCTTAGCTCTAAAAAACACATAGATTAAGAATAAATGCGTTCGACTTGAAGAGCTCTAAAAGATGACATATGAAAGGGTTATCCAAAAAACTTCTTGTTAAACAAAAAGTAGTAAAAAGAAAATCATTCTGATTTCTATTCCATATGAAAAGTAGTAAAAAGATGACATATGAAAAAGTTTTCATATATCATTATGATTTCGATTCCAGTTTCGATTCTAACTCCGATTTATGAGTTTAAACTAAATGCCCCTCTTTACTGTGCATCGTATGAAAGTGTGTAGGCCAAATATGCCATGACTTATTTGTGCCCAGGTATTAAAAGCTCAGGTATGCATACACGCTGGTGTGTGTATATATACACACATGTGTATACGTATGTAAAAATATAAAAATATATATTATAAAACAATGGCTTCGTCTTCACCAGGGCTTCCCGGCGGCGCTCGCACCTTTGCGGCAGTAGTCGCTGCAACCACGTCCCCAACTACAGCGATCGCCCTAAAAACAATAACCAAGCATAAAGGACATCCCTTCATTGCTTTTTCTGATGAGGAAATTGAGGCATTGGCCTCCCCTTACCGATTTGCACTAGTTGGAACTTTTTGGTTTGGAAGGCCACCAATCAAGATCATACGACAGGTATTTGAGCGCATTGGATTCAAAACAGATGTAAAGATCACTCTTTTAGATCAATCCCATGTGTTGCTGAATTTTATGCATGAGCCAGATTATATACGTTGTTTTTACCGACGTTCTTGGACAATAGCCGGATGTACAATGCGGATCACAAAATGGACGATCGATTTTGATCCCTCTGCGGATGCTCCCATTGTGCCAATATGGATTGCGTTTCCGGGTTTGCCAATTCACTTTCACCAAAAGACAGCACTTTTTGAAATCTCAAGAGCTGTAGGTCATCCGATTAAATTGGATGTTGCTACTGCAGATGGCCTACGACCTTCGGTTGCTCGCGTTTGCGTCGAGGCGGACGTCTCCACAGATCTTCCAAAGAAAATGTTTTTGCAGGGTAAACAAAAAATCATTCAACAGCAAATAATATATGAGGATTTGCCATCTTTCTGTACAACCTGCCGCAGACTTGGCCACACCGCCTCCACCTGTGGAGAAAATGACCTTGATAAAGCATCCAGCCTTCCGAAGAATGCAACCAGATGGACTCCAAAAAAGAAGCAAAAAGATCAGACCTTGGCCCCGGAAACTGTTGTTTTGCTTAAAAAAGGGTCATCTACGCAAGAGGCAGACCATGTTCCTGCGTCTTCAAATTTTCATGCACAGCTGCCTATTGCCGCCTCTGATCAAATATTAAATAGCGTAGCAGAACCTGTTGCTGAGGACATATCACATACTCTTAACGCAGAGACAGACCACAATCCCAACGTCAACCCAGATACAATTGTGCATCCATCACACGCCACGGAGACTATGGATGATCCCTTCCACTGCCAGACAGACAGTTTCCATAACAATCATGCTACTGCAGATGATGCAACCTTGGCTACTGGTTCTCAGGCAGATGATCCTGACTATTGTCAAGTGTCTGATTCAGACCATCCTGATGATCGCCAAATAGACGAAGGCTCACTTTCACACCTACGTAGACAGATGATCGAGGACGCAGAAAATTTCAAAAAACGTCTATTTTCACGGCCTCCAAGTACGAATGATGAAGATATATTGCATGACTGTTTAACCAATACTATTTCAGATCATGAGGGGTTTATTCCAGCACCAACTAGGCGCAGACGTCGATTACGTAGGGAATTACTTCCTCGGCCACCATCTATGGTGGTTACTCGAAGTGCAACCCGTCTGAGCTCCACACCTCCCCAACACTCCTTATGAATGCCATTACATGGAACACAGGAGGTATACGAACATCCCTCAATAGATTGACATCTCTAGTTTGTGAAACAAATTTGGATGTTTTAATAATTATTGAGCCAAAGCAACGACCAACCAAGCTCACTTCATACAGACTTAAATTGGGATTTTCGAATGCTTTGTCCACTTGTCAGGACAATATATGGGTATTTTGGAGAGACTCCTCGCTAAATTTGCTAGATGTTGAACACGGGGAGCAAACCTCCCTTTTTTCCTTTCACTTTCGGCCTACTAATCAAGATTTTGCATGGTCAATGGTCTATGGTCGACATACAATAGCTGACAGACGCCCTTTATGGAACTCCTTAATTGAGATCTCTCGTTCAATCGCTATGCCTTGGATAATTGGCGGCGACTTTAATACATTTCTTTCCTTAGATGAACACAAAGGAAGATCAACTCCACCGCTTCGAAGTATGGATGATTTCAAGGACTGTATGCACATTTGTGGCCTTATGGATCTACCCTTTAAAGGAACTCCATTTACTTGGGCACGTGGCACGGGTCAGGGACGCGTATTGCGTCGTTTGGACAGATACTTATGCACGGCCTCATTCTCAAATATGTTCGCAGACATTATAGTTCATCATCTATCACGAGCAACATCTGACCATGCTCCTGTTCATATGAAATGTACTCTTTCGCAGACACGGCCTGCTATTCCCTTTCGGTACATTAACGCTTGGGCATCTCATCCAGATTTTGTCCTGTATGTCAAAGAAAAATGGCAGAAATACCCCATGGTTGGCGGCATGCGTGGTCTATATTCTAAATTCACTCTATTAAAGAAAGATCTTCGCAAATGGAATAGAGAAGTTTATGGCAATATTTTTGACAATGTAAAATTAGCAGAGGAAAACTACCAATGCCATGAAGCATGCTATGATGCAGATCCTACGCTGGATAGTAGAACAGCGATGTCTCTTGCTCATGCACAGTTGATTCAAGCTAAAAAAGCACATACATCATATTGGGCTCAAAAATCACGCACACGCTGGTTAATAGATGGTGAAGCAAACACAGCCTATTTTCATGCCCTGGTCAAGGACAAGCATCGCAGACAAATTATTCGAAGCTTGCAAAATGCGGCAGGAATTACATTGCATGAAAATGGTGAATTAGGTGCAGAGGCGGTTGCTTTCTTTGAGAACCTCTTTACGCAGGAACCTGTATATGGGGTTGATGAATTTACCCCGGATATTCCTACGCTAATAACTAATGCAGATAACATTATGCTCACTGCTGTGCCAGATGCCGCAGAGATAAAGCAAGCAGTTTGGCACCTTAACCCTAGTAGCGCTGCTGGTCCAGATGGGTATAATGGACATTTTCTCCGGGCTTGTTGGGATGTAATTCACTTAGATGTTATTCTTGCGGTTCAGGAGTTCTTTTTGGGGATACCTCCACCTCAGGTAATGGTCTCCTCCATAATAACATTAATTCCCAAAAAACAACATCCTTTGACATATGCAGACTTTCGTCCTATCTGTCTATCAAACTTCGTTAGCAAGGTGACAACTAGAATAGTTGCCACAAGACTGAACAACCTTCTGCCAAAAATCATTTCTTCTGAGCAAATAGGATTTCTAAAAGACCATGACATCAGTGAGCACGTGTTAATGGCAAATGAGATGGTGCATATGTTAGACCGAAAAGCACATGCTGGGAACGTTATGATCAAATTGGACATGGCCAAGGCATTTGATAGAGTTAATTGGGCATATCTAGAAGCATTGATGCGTAAATTTGGGTTTGACACAAGGTTCATCCGTATTATTCTGAACAACATGAGATTATCAAAGCTTAGTATCTCTGTTAATGGATCCCCTTATGGATTCTTTTCGCCCACACGTGGAGTCAAGCAAGGTGATCCGTTATCCCCATTATTGTTCATCATTTGCTGTGAAGGTTTCAGTCGAGGCTTAAATACACTCTTCTATACGGACTCTCTTCGCGGATTTTCAGCAGGAAGAACTAAGGCCATGTCTCACTTAGCTTATGCAGATGACTTACTAATATTTCTAAATGGCTCAGCACAGAATTTGCGTAAGTTTCAGTCTTTCCTCCAAACCTATCAGGCAGCATCCGGCCAATTAGTCAATTACTCAAAGAGTCAATTCGTGGTCAGTTCTTACATCTCACAGCAACATCTTACCACGATCTCACACATATTAACAATGCCTTCATCTACGCTACCCATAAGGTATTTGGGTTCTTATCTCTATCGAGGGGTCAATAGGCCAGCTTACTGCAACACACTTCTTCTTGATGCTGCACTTACAGGATGGTCAAGCCGACTTCTCACACCTGGGAGTCGCTTGATTTTGCTAAAATCAGTACTTTCGGCAATGCCTCTCCATATATTAGCCGCGGCTCAGCTGCCTAAAAGTGTTATCAATACGCTTAATCGAAAAGTTGCATCCTTTCTATGGAATGACAAACATCATTGGATCTCCTTCAAAGATATATGTTATGCTGAGTCCGAAGGAGGGCTAGGGGTACGCAATTTGATATATGTTCAGAGTGCTTATGATTGCAAATTGTGGTGGACATATCATAATAAAACAACAATATGGACATCTTTCATGCGCTAATGTTATGGTGAGCGTGGTGACTTCATGGCTCGTATATATGACTCACCCGGCTGGAAAAGAATCTGCTCTATACACATCTTATGTACTCAACTATCGGATGGTTATTTTAATCCAGTGTGGATTTCAAGTGCAAATGGTTTATTTTCAATCCGACAAGCGTACGAAGACATCAGACCATCTCGGGCAACGTTACTATCACATAAATTCATCTGGTGGCGAGGCATCCCAAAAACAATCAGCATCTTTCTGTGGAGAATTTTTCATTCTGCTATACCAATAGAAGACAACCTTCGGAGATTTTGCACCATATGCCCTACGATCTGTCCCTTCTATCGCACAAATTCAGCTACCCTTCACCATTTGTTCATTGCCTGCCTAACGGTGCAACGCACATGGCTCAGACTATCTTTCATATTGGACGGTCCCCCCTCAAATCATGTATCATTACGATCACTTTTGCTGCAATGGTGGCTGTCCTCCTCTGCTAAAACACTCAAAGGAAACCTGCGAGTGGTAGGTCCTATTATGCTGTGCTGGTCCGTATGGCGCATCTATAATAATCCTATTCATGGAGATGGAGACTTGCCTATCAAAAATTTATATAGTCATGCCCGACGTTTATGTTATGACTGGACAACTACACTTCATGGAACATCCTTAGCTCAATATGACCTCTCTCTTATCGAGTCTGGATTTTCAACCAAGATGCGGCCAAAAACAGTATTATCATTGAAGTGGAAGCTGCCTCCAACGGGAAAATTAAAATTAAATGTAGATGCGTCAGCAGCAAGAACATACTCTACAGCAGGTGCAATATTACGTGACTCATCTGGTCACATGATTGTAGCTCTCTCCTTCAGGTTACCGCCATTATCTCCTTTTCGAGCAGAGACGCAGGTCTTTTTCAGTCTCTTATTGATTGGACAACTAAATCGTAACCTGATTATAGAAACGGACTGTCTTCAAGCAACTCAGCCAAGCACGACCCTTCTGAGTTTACTGGAATACAAGCGCTTACAATCTCTCCTGCAAATTACAGGCAGTAAGCTATTATTCATCCCTCGCGAGATCAACATGGTAGCACATCATTTAAGCCAGTTTGCACGGTTAATGCCTGACACACGGATTTTCACGTCTCATGCTCAATTGCCATCAACGGTGCGCGGATTTTATCATACAGATGGATTGTTGCACGCCATTCGAACCTAAATACCACGCCTTCACACATAATATTGTTGCATGTAATCTAAAGTTACAGGCAACACGAGTATGTGTTTTAACATTTCCTAGGATCGTCATTTTTGTTCATGCATTCTTTGCTTTGTTGCCCGTAGTCTTAAGACTACGGGCAGCATGGATATGTTGCTGTGCTATATGTCTGACCCTAAGACATATAACCTTTGGATATTCTGATAATGATGCATTCTTTTCCTTTTTCATGCGAGGAAACTACTCTATGTTGATCATTTCACAATGCCCGGTCAACGCATATCATTACTTAAAGGGTTGGACAATCATATCTGCTGCGCAACGCTCCTTGCAACACATTCGATTTTGCTGCTCACACGTTTACTTTGGTTATCTGAATCCCAGGGTGATATTATGTTGTACATTAGTTTCTGTAAGGCTAACACCTCAGCAGATTTACTCCACTCATATAAATATGTACGCTTTTCCCTTCGCCAAGGTTTTATCCACAAGGGTGGTTTTACTTGGCAAGGTTTTCATGCGGCATATCATATATGACTGGAGACTGCATATCATAGCCGCTTTACATTTTCATTTTTCGTTTGACATACATTTTTGTAATATGGTCACCTCAACCATAACTGAGGCTTTTTAAATTCAATAAAATCTCACCTTTTATCAAAAAAAAGTATGTAAAAATATAAATACACACGTATACATATATATATATATATATATATATATATTATGTCATGAAAATATATGCCATATTATGCTTAAGCGTAAAATAGTGTTCAGATACTCAATATGATTTTCTCTGTTAGCTAACAAATGTTTTATAAGTTCTGGGTGAGCCCTGTAAATCAATGACATTACAGACGACCACTCAGTTCACAAGCTCCATCTCCCTTAATCTGTAATAGATTTTATTAAATAATGCATAAAAAAAAACTCACAAAACAACTTAAATTTTTGGACTAATGTTTATATTTACTACATACAGATATATTTATATATGTATGTATGTATGTAAAAATTTTTGGACTAATGGTGAATCTATTGCACTCTTAGAGACACAGCTTTCCAATACATCGTGCTAAAATCAACACAACTGATCCATCAAGCTATCCCAAAGGTGCATCATATGCGAAACAAGTAAACGTTATCATGTGATGATCCAACCATTTTGGTTCCAAACAAGCGGCTTATTTTGTAATGGTAGTTCTTCGCTATTGATTATACTTACCCTCAAAGGTGTCTATGTCTTTTGCAGATAGCACGAGTACGTAGAATGATCCTTCCTTATATATATGAGGAAGCAGCATCCTTGCATTCACCTGAAGAAAGTATAAAGCAGGAGTTTTACGATTTGTAGTTTGTAATTATATCATCCTTGTGTTCAGTTATGTTTGCCTTTAAACTGATAAAATTGCGATTAAACAGCAGAAATAGAATCAATTGGAAAGACCACACATCATTACACCAAGAATCACAGTGAAAATGCAAAACATGAGTGCACGGATCACAAGAATTGGTGGAGATGAAAGATAAGAGAAATAACCGTCAAACTGCTATTTCGAGAGAGAACTCTGTTTAACAAGGATTACAAGAAAAATTTTTGTACAAGAATAATCGCTGCTTCCTCTGTTAAAAGAACAATCACCAAGCAATTATGATCAAACTACTAAACAGCATAGACAAATTGAATCGTGCGAGATCATCATATGAACATGATGAATCACGATCAAGGACAAAGCACCAATTAGAGAAGAGAAAATTTAGGAGAGAATGAACAACTGAATTGATATTTGGGAAATTACACCAGGAAGAATACACTGTTCGACCTATTGCCTTGCTACTCAAATAGAAAAGAGGAAGAAGAAGAAATATCCCGCAAGATTACAAACAAGTGGTGAAATTACCACTTTGCCCTTACTAATCGTCTACCTACAACAAGCAATAGATGGCATATATGTCATTTGCGTCCCTGACTCCCAACTGCCTAGTTTCTGTTATAACCGCTACTCCGCTGCACTTCATCTCCTTCATTTGCAGAGATTATAGCGTTCCACTTCTGTGCCATTCCTTCTCAACCGTAGATCAAACAATCAATTCAACGTTCCAAACAACTGTTCACATGGATTGTGCTTCTTGACTCACATGATCATCCCCATTACTGCTCCTTCCCATTTCCATCAACTGCAGCTGATGATCTTCGTTCTTCAACACCCCCCTTCAAGCTTTGCTTGCTGTATATGTTAAGGACTCCAAGGGCTCTCAATAACTCCTCAAGCCTTTTGGCATCTAACGCTTTTGTAAACAAATCTGCCAGCTGCATATCCGTTCTTATGAGCATCAATTTCAGAATCCCATTTTGCACCTTTTCTCGCATAATGTGGCAGTCTATTTCGATGTGCTTGGTTCTTTCATGAAAAACTGGATTTTCTGCAATGTGTATAGCACTTTTGCTGTCACAAAAAACCTCAACTGGTATTTGTTTCCTCAGTTTCAGATCATCCACCAAGTATAGCAACCATTGTACCTCGCATGCCAAAGATGCCATAACCCTGTATTCTGCTTCGGCAGAAGAATTTGAAACAGTCGTCTGCTTCTTTGCCTTCCATGAAATCAACGCATTTCCAATAAAAACACAATATCCTGTAATAGACTTCCTGGTTTCATTGCACCCCGCCCAGTCTGAGTCTACAAACGCTCTCAACTGTAATTCACCTGTACTAGGAAACGTAAGTCCTTGACCCACTATTCCCTTCAAGTATCTCAATAATATGTGGGCTGATTTAAGGTGTGTTTCTATGGGGCAATCCAGAAATTGACTTAATTGCTGCACTGCAAATGATACGTCTGGCCTGGTTATGGTCAAGTAAATCAGCTTGCCTATAAGGCTTCGATACTGCACTTTATCTGAAAATGCAGGTCCATCTCCATGTATCAGTCTCAATGTATTCTCCATGGGGCTCTTAGCTGGCTTAGAAGCAAGAAAACCAGTCTCTTCAAGCAATTCCAATGTATATTTCCTTTGGTTAAGCAGTAGCCCCCCTTGGGACCTCGCTAATTCTATGCCAAAGAAGTATCGAAGGTCCCCCAAATCTTTGATTTTGAACTCTGAATGTAAGGCTCTTTTAATCTGAGTGATAGCACACATATCTGAACAAGCAACTATAATATCGTCTACATACACCAAAAGAACGAGAAGACTGGAGCCTGTGTCTTTAATCAAGAGAGTATAGTCATTCTTCGATTGACTGAAACCGTGATCCAACAAGAATTGAGTAAGCTTTGCATTCCACTCTCTACTAGCTTGCTTTAAACCATATAAACTTTTCTGAAGCTTGCACACTACATCTTGTCCTTGGACGTCCAGTCCAGGAGGTGGTTCCATATAGATCTCCTCATGGAGATCTCCATGTAAGAATGCGTTATTGACATCCATTTGTTGAATGTGCCACCCCTGATTTGCTGCCAATGCTAAAATGAATCTCACCGTTGTCATCTTCGCCACGTGTGAGAAAGTTTCTTGATAATCCACACCATATTGTTGGGTATAGCCCTTGGCAACAAGGCGGGCCTTGTATCTCTCCACAATTCCATCTTGTTTGAGTTTAACTTTGTAAACCCATCTACAACCGATTGGCCTTTTTCCTGGAGGCAGTGGCATCAACACCCAAGTATGGTTATCCTGCAATTCTTTCAACTCATTATTCATTGCATCCTGCCATGCTAGTGACCTTGCAGCATCTGCATAAGAGGAAGACTCCAAATGCAAGCTCAGATTTAAAACATATGACTTGTAGTTTGGAGCCAAAGATGCAAGGCTAAGTGATTTTTCTAAGGAATGTGGAGGAGGTGTATGAGAGTGTGTATCAGAAGTGTTGATCTGGTTACAATAGTATTGCTGGAGTTATGAAGGTGGTTTCTTGTTTCTGATAGGTCTAGGGCCAGGATGATACACATGCTGATCAAAAGGCAGATCAATGGTGATGGAGGTGACATCTGTGGGAGGCACTATTGGGTTTTCTGTGGAAGTATGTGGGCTGAGTTCAGATGGAGTAGGAGAAGAGTCAGGTGGAAGGTTGGGCGATGAATTCTGTCCATCCAATGCATTGGTGGTATCACTGATGCACTGGCTGTAATACGTAGTGTCAGGCCAAGCAGAGGGGCAATGTGAGTAAAAAGGATACTGATCAGAATTTGGCAGTTTAGTGCCAGGCTCAGATTGGAATGGAAACATATGTTCATAGAACTCAACATCTCTGCATATGTAGACATCTTTAGTACATAAGTCCTGCAGGATATAGCCCTTAGTATTGAGAGCTATTCCCAAGAAAACGCTCTTTCTGGATCTAGGAGCAAATTTGTCTTTATGAGGTTGAGTGTTGAGGCCAAATGATAGACACCCAAATACTCTTAAGAGTTGGTAATCAGGAGGTTTTTTATACAGCAAGTCATATGGTGTGGAATTATTGAGCAAAGGTGTGGGTGTGACATTGATGAGGTATGCTGCATGTTGGACACAATAACCCCAATAGCTAGGAGGTAAGTGGGACTGAAGTTTCAAGGCTCTGGCTACGTATAGGAGGTGCTGATGTTTTCTCTCCATAGTGCCATTTTGTTGTGGAGTATGGACACAGCTTTTTTGATGTATAATTCCTTCAGAGGCATAAAACTGGCCCATGTTAAATTCTTGCCCGTTATCTGAGCAAATTACTTTAACGTGGGTGTCAAATTGCACTTGCACATACTTGCAAAAACTTTTCGAAATGTGTTGAACCTTAGATTTCGCTCTCATCAAGTAAATCCAACAATATCTAGTAAAATCATCAACTATTGTCAGAAAGTATCTTTGTTTATACATTGTACAATGTTTATATGGTCCCCAAATGTCTACATGGATCAAGGAAAAAGGCTGTTCAGAAATGGAAAAGGATATGGGAAATGGGTTACGCTTCTGTTTAGCTAGGGGACACACAAGACAATCAGAAGTACAGTTTACTGGGGTTACACTGGGGTCTCTTTTATGAATCTCCTTAATTCTTGATTCACTGAGGTGGCCCAATCTACAGTGCCATAGAAGCCTTATGTAGTGTTGAAGGAACTGTCTGAATAAGCTGAGTGTTGGTTGAACAAGCTGAGTGTTGTGAAGTGTTGGCTAATTGAGAGGATATTGAATTTGCTGATGGCACAACGGGTAGGCTGTGTAGGTGATATAGACCATGGCATAGGTCAGCTGAACCAATCGTCTTCCTGCTGCTTTGGTTCTGAATCAAACAAGTTTTAGATTTGAAATGCACCTCACAATTTTCTGATAAGGTAAGCTTGCTGAGTGAAATGTGGTTGAAAGAAAACGAGGGTACAAACAGCACATCTTTGAGCGTGAGCATTGAATTAATAACGACATTACCAATTTGTTAGACTTTAACACGCTGGGTATTAGGCAGGGTGACAAACAAGGAATTTACTGGTTTACAAGAATCAAATAAAGAAAGGCTGCAACAGATATGGTCTGTGGCTCCAGAATCTACAATCCAAGTGTTTAAATCCTCACCTGCATTCTTACCTGCCTGCTTACCAGAAGTGGCAAGGCACTGCGCACTCATCACCGCATGTTGCCCTTCTGTGCATTCATGGCTTTGACAGTCTCCTCGTCTGCCTCTGTCATTGTGCTCCTGGAGCAAATTTAACAATTGGACATACTGCTCTTGAGTCAATGACAAGTTGTTCTGTGAACCAACATAATTTGAGCCTTGTGCTACTGAGCAATTATCATCACTCTGATTAGTGGCATTCTGCTGGTATAAGTCCTGATCACCAGCAATGTAATTTACTTGCGGCTTATGTTTAAATCCTAGTGGAAACCCATGCTTTCTATAGCATTTATCTACTGTGTGTCCTGGTGTATTACAAAATGTACAAAATGGACATTTGTAACCATACTGGTTATATCCTTTCTGGAATTCTCTCTTGTAATTTCCTCCTACTGGCCTCTGTATAGCCAGAACTGACCCAGATTCAGACACATTCTCAGTAGGCAATTGAGCTCTATGATTAACTAGAGCAGTTGGACTATTGCTAAATTGCACTTGACTATTACCATACACTAGTTTCCTCTCTAATTTCACAGCCATTGCAAATGCTGTATTGATATCCGGAAAAGGACTAGTAAGGAGAACTTGTGACTTAACCGCTTCATATTCATCATTTAAACCTTTCAAAAACTTAGTGACATAATCATTTTCTATGAACTTCCTCACTTGCGTTGAGAGATTACATGTGCATCTAGTGCATGAACATACAGGAATGGACCTCAAAACTGAGAGCTCTTCCCAAATTACCTTGAGCCTAGTATAGTATTCCGTAACTGACATATTTTCTTGCTTAACCGCAAAGAATGCTTCCTGTAAATCAGACAATCGAAATGCGTCTGCATTTCCATATCTAAATTTAAGATCTGTCCAGATATCAGATGCATTATCAATCCACATTACACTTTGACTAATGCTAGGGACAACAGAGTTTACCAGCCATGACGCCACCATGTTGTTTGCTTTGGACGAAGCATTATATCTCCTACCATTCTCTGATGGTTTCACAATTGTTCCATCAAAGAATCCTGTCTTATTCTTGGACTCTAAGGCTCTTCGAATTGTCCTGCTCCATCCGTGGTAGTTGTTTCCGTCCAACAGCGGTTGAACAAGAATTAATGCAGGACTGTCGCTAGGATGCAGATACAGTGGATCGTCTGCAGGATCTGCATTCAGAGTTTGATTGTGTGTGGACGGTGACACTTGATTGTTTGCCATAAGTGCCGAATTAGGAGACGAAAAGGTGCCAAAATTCATCCAAATCGCTCTGATACCATGTTAAAAGAACAATCACCAAGCAATTATGATCAAACTACTAAACAGCATAGACAAATTGAATCGTGCGAGATCATCATATGAACATGATGAATCACGATCAAGGACAAAGCACTAATTAGAGAAGAGAAAATTTAGGAGAGAATGAACAACTGAATTG
>AP025044.1:37901256-37913589 GCA_036186865.1 Eustoma russellianum
ATCCCATTTTCAAATTGGGTAAGAATAAAGTGGTAAAAGCTTTGTATGGTTAATTTAGCCTCTGATTTGTTTTTCAGAAGATATACCCATGTAAATCTACTGTAGTCATCAACAAATGTAATGAAATAGCTTTGTCCATACATAGTAGTGGTCGTGATGTCTCCATATATCAATATGAATAAGATCAAAGCTGGCTGTAGAAGTAGAAGTGGAAATGGGAAAAGGTGTTCTTTTCATTCTAGCCATAGGACAAATTTTACAATGATATCTCAGATCTGTCACTACTACATCAGAAATCTAATTTCTTTATTTCAAGCATTCTTGGCACAGAGGCATGACCAAGTCTCGTGTGCCACAACATAGAAGGGTTGGACAAGCTAGAAGAAGAAACATGGGCAACTAGGTCTTTAGGATTATCTTGAAGACTGACTCATTTGATATAGTAAAGGCCATTACGGAGCTTAGCTGAACCAATCTTCCTCCTGGAGGATAGGTCCTGGATATTTCAAGAATCATTATGGTACGAGACATCAATGTTGGACTTTGTGACCAGTTTGCTAAGGGACAACAAATTATAGTTAAAGATAGGAACACAAAGAACACCTCAGGTTGTGAGGGATAGAGTGATGAGAATTGTACCAACATGGGTAGCTTGAGCTGAGGCAACATTACGTAACTGTACTAAAACATTAGAAAAAGGGGTATATGATGAAAATAGTGAATGTGAACGAGCAATATGATCACTGGCCGCTGAGTCTAGAATCCAAATGCTAAGAGGTAATAGAATACTTACCTGTATTCTTATCAGAATTCATAAAAGTTTGGGCATTCATAACCGCAGGCTGTCCAAAAGAGCATTCAGAAGAGGAAGCTACATTGTTACTACTGTTCCTCTCTCCCAACAGACTCATCAGCTTATTGTATTGATCAAGAGTTAGCATTGGCATGGTCTGTTGAGGCACTTTAAGAACTCTAGTGTATTATTGAACATTGACAACACCTGACTGATTGAATGATTCATCACAAACCCTTACTTGACTGAGATCACTAGCAAGCGTATCCACTATATTGACTTGTGGCATTACCTTGAAACCAGGTGGATATACATATTTCTTACAACATCTCTTCACGATATGGCCACTCATTCCACAGTGAGTCTGGTCTCTGAGAGAAATTATGATATCCTGTACATGCACCCCTTCTTCTTGCATTGAACTCTAGTCTATTCCGAGACGTGCCACTGCAAAACTAATAGGTGAATTCAAATCATCCGAATTCATGAAGTTTTTGGCATACACATCACTACTAACATTGTCTGCCAGCAACGTTAATGTATTATTCATAAAACTCCCTATATTGTTGTTATTCATAACTTTTCTTTCATACTGCACATAGTGAAAGCTGTGGATATGTTAGGCAATGGTATCATCACAATGACCTGATATCCGGTGGGATCAAATTCAACACTGAAACCTTTAATGAACTTTATGCATAATCTGGACTGCAACGCCATAGAGAAAGTTTTGGATATGCTAGGCAATGGTGTCATCACAAAGACCTAAGATCTGATGGGATCAAATTCAGCACTCAAACCTCTAACAAACTTTATGACATAATCTGTTTCAAAAAACTTATTCATTTTGGTATCCACATCACCTATGCATCTACTAAATTCACATTTGGGAACTAATCTAAATATCAGCATTTCTTCTCAAATATATTTCAGCCTGGTGAAGTAATTACTAATTGTCATGCCTTCTTGCCTAACTGCATAAAATTGTTCCATTAAATCTGACAATCTTAAAGGATCTCCTCCTTCAAACCTCAATGTAAGATCCTTCCATACATCGTAAGTAGTATTAAACCATATAATACTCTGAGCTATTGAAGGTGACACACATTTTTGAATCCACGACTGGACCACAGTATTGCACTGTGTCTAAGACAGAAATCTTTCGTCATCTTCCACCACAAAAATAATTTTGTTTTCCGACGAAAAAGTCACCGACGTACCACGTTTCGTCGGTATTTCGTCTGTAATTTGCGACGACATAGCGATAAATGCAATTTCGTCGTTAATTGTGACGAAACTACGATGAAATACATTGTTGCTAACAAAAAATAGTCAGGTTAATCCTTTCGTTACAATTTCGTCGGTGTTTTGTCGATGGTTCGTCGCTACTCTGTGTCTTTTGTTTGTCGCTATTTAGTTTGTAGCTTTTCGTCGCTATATCGTCGGTAATGTGTCGCAAAAATTCCAGAAACATAAACATGGATAAACAAGGAAATAAATTCGTCTGTTAGTAGATTCTCGGCGTTGTATATCGTTGGTTTTTTTCGATGAAACCCACGTGTCGCAAATGTTTCGTTTTAATTTTCGTTCGTATTCCGATTCGTCGCTGTGTCGGCGTAGATTCACCGAGGATTAAACCGGAAGATGTGCAGGCATGACACTTCATTTGAAAAAGCGACGAATTAGCAACGAATTAGCGACGTACATTCATCGTACGTTGTAACCATCGGGCACTGTGCAGACACTGCCGTTGGGAACACATAGCGACGCCAATATCTATGAAGATACGTCGTGCGTCGCTATTTCATCGGTAAAGCGTCGCTAAATTCAAACACCGATAACAAATTGGTCGGTTATTAGGTTCTCGTCGTTGTATTAAGTTTTGTCGGTGTATAGTCGCTGTTTAGACGGTGAATTAGTCATCCCAAATTTTTTCAAACCACATTTCTTTTGTATTTTAGCGTCGTCGAGATTTGTAAGGGATTAAACACGTGTTTAAATTAAGAAAATGAAAGCGATGATTGGGAAAAAAACTTCATTAATAGAGATATAAAAATTACAAAATACATAAGGAAAAAAATAAAAAAAAATCTAAAAGAAGAGCAGAGAGGAGCCATTCACTGTTTGTCATCCGAACAGAGAGTAGCAACACTCTCCGCGCACGCCTTCAGGAGGCGTCTCAGCTGCGCAGCTTTGGATTTGATCCGCATCTGCCTTCTGTCCAGGTAGTCGAGACGCTCATCCTGTTGCTTAATCACCTCCCTCATCTCCTCCACTGTGTTCCATAGCTCCTTTATTTCTACACAATTGGCGATCCTCTTGCCACCTTGGCCCCTGCACAGTGGGTTCGGAGGAGTCATCCAGTGGGGGTGGTTGTGGTTATGGAGGAACCGGTGCAGGAGCGGGTGGTTGAAGAGCACGTCTTGGGTATGTACGACCATTACCACAGCGTGTCTGTGCCTTAGTAGGAACCATATTTGTCTCTTTTTATATGATTAGAAAGGAGGTTTTGTTTTTTATATTATGAGAGTCACGGCAGGTTGCTGTTTATATAGGGGAATTCAGCGACGAATTAGCAACGACTTAGCGACGAAAATGCATCGTACGTTGTAACCATCGGGCACTGTGCGGACACTGCCGTTGGGACTGAATAGCGACGATTTAGCGACGCATATAGGGACGAAACGCATCGTATGGTGTGAAGATACGTGGTGCGTCGCTATTTCGTCGGTAAAGCGTCGGTAAGCAATGAATGCAGACATTAATACACGCACACCATACGACGTGTTTCGTCGCTAAACGTCGCTAAGTCGTCAGTATTTGTGTTTGTTTCCTTTTAAGCGTCGTTATTTGTGTTTCTTTGTTCGTCGCTATGGCGTCGCTATATCGTCGGTAAAGTTGCAGGCAGAGAACCATAAAACCATCTTTCCTCTTCCACTCTTCTCCCATTCTTCTACCATTTCAAACACATAAATCATCAACTTTCAATGAAAATGTAGAAGGAAGATATCTTATTGTGTGGATTTTGAGGTTTTCCACACCGAGAAAAGATAGCTGCTGTTATTTTGAAGGTATAGCGAGAAAATGGATCCGAGGAGAAGCGATAGAAAGTGGATGTACGAGAGAGTAAACAACGGGGAGTGGAATCTTAGATTTGTTGAAGGTCTCGAAGAATTTATGGATTTTGCGACGAGTAATGAAAGTGGAACGCAGATTAGATGTCCGTGTAAGAAATGCAAGAACCGTAAATATATGGATCCGGGTGACGTGAGGGTTCACTTATTGAAACAAGGTTTCTGCAACTGTTCACGTCGAAGGGGGACCCGGTCAGGTTGATGTCAAAGAAATATGCGAGGGATCTCAGAACACATACTTGCAGATGGTGCAAGATGCAGCGGCCGGCGCATTTACGGGAGAGCAGTACTTACAGATGCATGTCAGGTACGAACGTGCACAGGATCCGGATGAATAGCCGCGTATATTCGTGGAAGAAGATCCGAACCCTCAGGCGAGACAGTTTTTTGAGATGCTGAACGCCGCCAACACGCCGCTGTATCCCAGTTGCGGTAGTCACACACAGATGTCCATGATCGGTCGGATGACGAGCATGAAGACGGAGCACCGCATGATGGAGAGATTGTACGATGGGATGTGTCAGCTGATGAGGGAAGCTCTTCCCGAAGGAAACACGATGGTCGAAATTTTTTATTCGACGAAGAAACAGCTGCAGGCGTTGGGACTGCCGGTTCAGAAGATCGATTGTTGTTCAGAGGGGTGCATCATATACTGGGACATCAACGAGGATAAAGACAAGTGCAGGGTCTGTGGGACACGCAGGTGGAGAACGAACAAAAGAAACCAGAACGTGCCAAGAAAGCAGTTCTATTATTTACCTCTCGCCCCTAGACTGCAGAGGCTCTATGCATCAGGTGCCACAGCTAGCCAGATGTGGTGGCACGCGGAGCCCTACACGAAAGACGGTGAGATGTGCCATCTATCCAACGGCGAAGCTTGGAGGACGTTCGATGCGACACATCTGGGTTTTTCGTCGGAGACAAGGAACGTAAGGTTGGGGTTATGCACCGACGGGTTCAACCCGTTCGGACAGTCGGAAGAGCAGTATTCGTCGTGGCCTGTCATTGTGACGCCGTACAATCTACCACCTTGGATGTGCACGAAGAAGACGTACATGTTCTTGACTGTGATCACACCGGGGCCTAGGAATCCAAAATAGAAGATCGACCTATACCTGCAGCCATTGATACATGAGCTGAAGTGGTTGTGGGAGTTTGGCGTGGAGACGTTCGATGTATCGACCAAACAAAACTTCCATCTATGCGCTGCGCTGATGTGGACGATCAGCGACTTCCCGGCTTATTCTATGTTGTCGGGGTGTAGCACAGCGGGGAAATACGCTTGCCGTTACTGCATGAAGCAAGCGAAGACGATGTCCTTGAAACATGGACGTAAGATTTGCTGGTTCGACAGCCATAGGAAGTTCCTGACCAGACGTCATTTGTACAGAAAGAACGTGACGGCATTCATGCCTGGCATCGTCAAGAAGGACACAAAGCCCGAGCTTCTCACGGGTGCGGAGGTGTTGGAGGAGATAGACAGTTGTGGATTCGTGGGGGTCGCTGATGATCTGGACGGCAGCCACAACGTAGACCTGGCCCGTGACTGTATCGGGTGGAAGAAGAGAAGCATATTCTGGGAGCTTCCGTACTGGAAGAGAAATATGATCCGACACAACCTGGATGTCATGCACATTGAGAAGAACGTGTTTGACAACATCTTCAATACAGTGCTGAATGTGCCTAGAAAAACGAAAGACAATTTGAAAACACGACTTGATATGCGTGACCTCAAAATGCGACCGGAGCTGCATCCCGTTGGCACATCCTACATGCCGAAGTCCTCGTACACGCTGACTGCGGAGCAGGTCAGTGCGTTGTTAGCATGGCTAGGGACAGCTAGATTTCCTGACGGCCATGTTTCGAACCTGTCGAAGAATATCGACATGAATAATCGCGGTTTGCACGGGATGAAGAGCCACGACTGTCACGTGTTCATACAACGGTTGATGCCCATTGCATTCTGCGAGCTGCTTCCAACCAACGTATGGGAAGCACTTACCGAGATGAGTCTGTTCTTCAGATGTCTTATATCCACGAGACTCAGGGCGGATGATATGTCAAGGCTGGAGGGTGAAATCCCAGTGATCCTATGCAAGCTGGAAACTGTATTCCCTCTAGCCTTCTTTGATTCAATGGAACACCTTCCAGTTCATCTACCATCGAGGCACACGTTGGTGGTCCTGTTCAGTACAGGTGGATGTATCCGTTTGAGAGGTACTCTTATTTATTACGTGACGTTCTTATGTGTCTAAGCGTGAGCATGCTTACCAATTTGTTTCATCATGTGACGTTGGAGTATTCACTATATGAACAGATATCTTAGGCATTTGAAGCTGAACATCAGGAACAAGGCGAAAGTCGAGGCCTCGATGTTCAATGCCTACCTGACAGAGGAAGCCTCGACCTTCGTGAATCATTACTTCGAGCCAGATGTCCCGTCGAGGTGCAGAGATGTTCCCCGGAACGACGACGACATTTCCAGATCCGATGTCCTCCCGATATTCACACATCCGATCAGATTTCACAGACAGGGAAAGGAAATGATATTGGGGGACATCGATCTGAAGATTGCTCATTCTTATGTTCTGCGCAACTGCCGTCAAGTTGACCGTTTCCAGAGGTATAAACGATATCCAATTTTAATTTGTAAATACCTTGCACTACTCTATCCATTATATTACAAAGGTATACAGGGTACTCATTCGTAATTTGCTTCAGCTTGTTCGTTGATTTATTGCAAGAACGTTCACCGGGTATATCGAGCGATGCAATAAACAATGAGTTAGATGCCAAGTTTGCTGATTGGTTTAGATGGCATGTAAGTTTACATATTTGCTGGTTACGTATACGTCATGTGATACGCATTTATTGCCCCACTGATATATACTTACTTGTCGTTTTACAGGAGAGCAAAGGTCATCTGGCTGACGAAGAGTACGGTTACATTCTGACACCAGTAGCCGAGGGTCCATTGAACAGAGTCACGCGCTACGACATGTGTTTTGTGAACGGTTATAGATTCCACACAGTCCCCAATGCCTCCGAAAATCATCGGAGAACAGCGGAGTGTGTGTCAAGCGGTATGACAATAGCCCGGACGAGGATGACTTCTACGGCTACCTTACTGACATCATTGAGCTCGAATATCCCGCATTGCCTATAAAGCGGGTGGTGCTATTCAAATGCGAATGGTACGATCCAACCCGAGAAGGTTATCATGCTGGCACAAAGGTTCACGACTGATATAAGTTGGTAGACATACACCAAGGGCGACGGTACAGAAAGTACGATCCATTCGTTTTGGCAAGTCAAGCGTCCTAGGTGTACTATCTATCGTATCCGACGACGAGGATGAATGCAAGCTCAAAAGACTGGCGAGCCGTGTGCAAAGTGAAATCGAGCAAATTTGATGTCAGTATCCAGCCAGTTTCAGATGGCATGGATGTCGCATTTCAAGAAGAAAACCCGCGCGTTGTGGATACGACACATGTTGAACTGCACAATCTCCCTCTAAATGACCCCAACGGCGGTTTCATCGAAATTAATCTCAACATACAACCGGGTAACAATATTGAAGATGTAGGCGAAGACGAATACGAGGATGAAAATGAAGATGAAAATGAAGATGCGTATGAGGATGCGGATGAAAATAAAGATTGATGTTAGTCAAACTTTTTATGTACCTCTTTATGTGAAAGTGTGTATGTGTTGATGTACTTATACGCATGTATATACATAATGTGTGTCTGTAAGTACTTTATATTTTGTATTATTTTTTTTTACAATACTGAGGAGCGCCGACGATTTACCGACGCAACGTGTCGTCGCAAATTCAAAATAACGACGACACATGAAATAGCGACGACACAAGAAATAGCGACGAACTCCTGTCGCTATTTCGTCGCAAAATTTCGAAATTAAACCTGAAATCCCCCTTCTTCTTCCCCATTTCCTCCCCGCCCATTTTCCCTCCCCCACGAATTCTCCCCCACCTCCCCGCGAAATCTCCCTCCCTCCCCCGCGTCTTCTCCGCCGTTCTCCGGTGACTTCCCCATTTCCGCTGTTCTCCGGTGACCTCCTTCCCCGGTTAGTTTTTCTTCCTATTTGGTGGGGGTGACTGTGGGCAGGGGTGGCTGTGGGCGGGGGTGGCTGGCTGTGGCGGGGGTGGCTATGGGCACAGGGCATTGGTGGTTGGGGGTGGCATGTGGGCGGGGGTGGGCTATGGTTGTGGGCAGGGGTGGCTGGCTGTGGCGGGGGTGGCTGGGCAGGGCATTGGTAGTTAGAGGTGGCATGTGAGCGGGGGTGGGCTATGGCGGGATGGGCTGTGGGCGGGGGTGGCTGGCTGTGGTGGGGGTGGCTGTGGGCGAGGGTGGCATGTGGGCAGGGCATTGGTGGTTGGGGGTTTGCATGTGGGTGAGGGTGGGGCTGTGGCAGGGGTGGCTGTGGGCGGGGGTGGCTGGTTGTGGCGTGGCGGCTATGGGCGGGGTGGCTGTGGGCGGGGGTGGGCTGTAGGCAGGGCATTGGTGGTTGAGGGGGCAGTGGTGGCTGGGTGGTGCGGGGTTGGGTTTCCATGTCCTCCGACATATGAAGCAAGTATGCTGGTGATCATGTGGCTAAGGTATGTTCAAAGGTAGCCCCTAATGTATATTTTGAAGTGTAATTTGTTTAGAGGTGATGCATATTTATGCTTTAAGTATCAAGTTCAAGTGATGTATACTTTGAAGTGTAATTTGATGATGAAGTTTGATTATGTAGTTTGATTAATCATGTCATGTTGTTTGGATTTGGATTTGTCTTGGGAGAGACCATTAAAGCTGGGAAACCTACGACAAAGAAAAGGTCATGCCGAAATTTTCAAAATTATTAATATCTTGCATTAAATGTATGTAAACACTTGTCATTTTTTAGACATCTTATTTGTTTGGCCAACCAACCCTAAACTTGTTGAATGTGCCTTTTAAATTTTTCAACCTTGCAGATCTGATGGCTAGTGAGGGTTTAACTACTCGATCCACCTACCCACCAGCCAGACAGGCCCTCTCAGGAGAGTTTGATCTGTTCGTCTCTCAGCATGAGCTGCTTGGTTCGGTGTCGACCGCCGCTCTGGCTGCGGACGCGGACCTTTTAGGGTCTGCTGATAGGTCCGCACCCCCAGATCTACGACGCCACCCACACCCACCGGCTCAGCACATCATCCGGCGTCTGATGCGGCATCAGACGAGGGTGTCATACCAGGGCGTCGTGCCCTCCCTTGGTCACATGATACCCATACGTAAGTAATGATTTAATTTTTTTAACACGTTTTCAAATATATTTTACGAGTTATTTTTTCCTAACAACTTCACCTCTTTCAGGTTTGCATCGGACTTGGGCCAGATTTCCGTTTGCATCACTCGGTCCTTCCACCTGAGGCAGGAACCTGCTGGATATGCCTGGTCCCGTGTCACCCCGCAGACACGTAGGTTCTACTGGGATGAGTTTCAGGTATTCAAATTTGATGAATTTCACTTTTTGATGCGTAATTGATCATTACTTTACTAACCACATTTTTATTTTTTCCTCCGTATAATAATTACAGAAGGCGTACAGCTGGCCAGCCGACATCGCCCACGACGTGGAGCAGGCCTGGCGGTAGAGGGCCGCCAAACGCTACAGGGACTTCATCAACTCGCAAAAGACCAAGTGGGAGCGTGACCCCATTTCTGCGAGGCCTCCCTACGTATCCGACGCCACTTGGGCGGGGTGGATAGAAGGGTGGACGGACCCTGCTACCCAAGCCCGCAGCGCCCGGAACGCGGCGAACCGGCGCAGCAGCAATCTACAGGCCCCAGCACCTGCCACACACTCAGGTGGTTCAGTTTCCCACGCCACCACGATGCGTACGATGGTAAGTATTTTAATATTGGATTATTTAGATTCATTGATTTCATTGGATTATTTAGATTTATTGACTTAAGTGGATTATTTAGATTCATTGACTTAAGTGGATTATTGAGATTCATTGATTTCTTATGTTCCACTGTTGTTTTTTTTTGGTATTCGTATATGGTTAATGTAAGTAGTATATGTGTTCATTTGCCTTTTTCTTTTTATTTTTGATTTGACTTGGGAGTGGCCTTTAAGACCGGGATACCTCCGATAAACGAATAGGTCATGCCGAAATTTTTAAAATTCTGGATTTCACTAACATATTTTATTTCATTCTTTCAGCACGCGGAGACGGGGGAGTGACCAGCCTCCTACGATCTCTTCTATAAGACGCATCGGAAGAAAGCCTCCGACGGGATGGAGGACTGGATCACGGCGAAGGCCCGCGCATCAGTGTAAGTAGACTACGATATCGTTTGTTTTTTCCTTAGTTTGTTTTATTTCTAAACCCTAAACCCTAACAATTCTTATTCTCATTTCAGGACGAGTACAACAGATTACTCGCAGAGAGGGGAGAAGAGGCCGACAAGAACCGTGCTTATTGGGATGCGGTTCGGACCATCGGCCCTCAGAATAAGAAGAAGATGGAGGTGTACGGGGTTGGATCAGCAGCGCAGCGATTCTTCCCTGAAGTTCTGCATCCAGGTGCTTCCTCCGAGGCCAGCACCTCCGCGCCTTCTGCGACGCCAGAGGATATTTCGCGCCTGGAATCAGATCATGTGGCGCTGCAGCATGAGGTGGAGACCATCAGGGCGCAGCATGAGGAGAGTGTACAGGCACTGCGTTCGCAGCTCACTCAGACCCAGCAGGAGCTGCAGCAGTCGGTTCAGCAGGCGGTTGAGCAGGCGCTTCAGCAGGCGCATCAGAGGACGATGCAGGCACAGCAGGAGACGAACCAGCAAATCTCGCAGCTATCGCAGATCCTCATCTCTTTCATTTCCAGCTCCTCGCAGCCTCAGCCTCGCCCTCATTATGGTCACCCTTCTCCGCATGATCCCCCTCCAACTTCCTCTGCATAGTATTTCATTTTTTGATTTTTTGTACTAACTATTTTATTTATTGTATTGACATATTCTTTGTTCTTTTATATTTTATCTGACATTTATACGGATTCCATTTCGTTTGTGTTGTTTAATTATACGAACTTCAATACACAAATACCGCATTTCCGTATAATATTCGTAAAAATCATTTTATATACAAAATAAAATATATTATAAAAATTAAATAATAATAAAAACTATTTAATTAATAATATATTGATATTATTAATAAATTATAAATATTTAATATTTAATATTCAATATTTAATATTTAATATTAATTTAAATAATAGCGACGAACCTACGACGAAACAAAAATGTCGCATACCCGGGCATATAAAAAATCAAAAATTTTAAAATAGTGACGACAAAAGACATATCGACGAAACGACGACGGAAATAACAGGTCGCAGACCTGACAGATTTTCGTCGCAATGTTGCGACGCACCGCCGACGAGCCTTCTCTCGTCGCAATATAACGACGCTGCACCGACGAAAATCACTTTGCGACAAGCCGTATAACGACCTACAAATGTCGCAATTGCGTCGCTATATTCCGTTAGCGACGAAATTGCGACGAAATTTGTCTGTCGCTCTATGGCTTTTTTTTGTGGTGTTCATTAGGCTGAACTATAGATCCATCAATAAATCCAAGTTTATTCTTAATTGTTAGTGTCATACACAAAGTTCTACTCCATGAATGAAAATTGTATCCACTAAGAGGAGGATATACAAGGACAGCTGTAGGACCCGTTAGGATGCAAAAATAACGGATTAGCAGCATGATTTTCATTTTGGTTAAATGTTCTTGAAGTAGATGCAGAGACAGAAGCCATGACATTCAAGATAAACAGTAATCAGTGAATACCTAATGTTCTGATACTATGATAAAATTGCGATTAAACAGCATAAATAGAATCAATTGGAAAGACCACACGTCATTGCACCAAGAATCGCATTGAAAATGCAAAACATGAATGCAAGGATCAAAAAAATTGATGGGGATGAAAGATAAGAGAAATAACCGACAAATTGCTATTTGGGGAGAGAACTCTGCTTAACAAGAATTACAAGAAAAATTCTGTACAAGAATAATCGCTGCTTCCTCTGCGTTTTACATATATGCAGCGGGAAAAACAGTAAAGGAAGAAGAACTATGCTTTTACAATAACACCCATCTACTCATTTCGACTGTAGCGATCATTAAGAACAAAATAGTCATTTCATTGATTTAAACTCCTCCCGCCAAACTATTCCTGTAACTGCTCTTCCTTTCCAATTTCGTCGAACACTCATATACTGCGCCTGCATTTGCTCCTTCTCATCTGATTCAGCAGCCAACTTTTTCCGCATCTTGACATAAAATTTTTTTGTTTTGTTTTGAAAAGGCCGTTAGAACTTAGTGCCAAACTACAAATGGTTGTTCTCTTTT
>AP025044.1:37913599-37986352 GCA_036186865.1 Eustoma russellianum
ACTATGATAAAATTGCGATTAAACAGCATAAATAGAATCAATTGGAAAGACCACACGTCATTGCACCAAGAATCGCATTGAAAATGCAAAACATGAATGCAAGGATCAAAAAAATTGATGGGGATGAAAGATAAGAGAAATAACCGACAAATTGCTATTTGGGGAGAGAACTCTGCTTAACAAGAATTACAAGAAAAATTCTGTACAAGAATAATCGCTGCTTCCTCTGCGTTTTACATATATGCAGCGGGAAAAACAGTAAAGGAAGAAGAACTATGCTTTTACAATAACACCCATCTACTCATTTCGACTGTAGCGATCATTAAGAACAAAATAGTCATTTCATTGATTTAAACTCCTCCCGCCAAACTATTCCTGTAACTGCTCTTCCTTTCCAATTTCGTCGAACACTCATATACTGCGCCTGCATTTGCTCCTTCTCATCTGATTCAGCAGCCAACTTTTTTCGCATCTTGACATAAACATTTTTTTTTGTTTTGAAAAGACCGTTAGAACTTAGTGCCAAACTACAAATGGTTGTTCTCCTTTTGGTTGCTTGAATTTGTATTCCATTTCAAATTAATTAGCCTTTCTATATATCTATCACTGTGTATACACACATGTGTGCGCATATGTATAAACACACACATACACACAACTTTACATAAATGTTACTATATATGCATACATATATGTACATGTATATGGACACGCACACATATATATGTGTGCGTGTGAACATACACACACACACACACATATATATATATATATATATTTATATATATATATATATATATATATATATATATATATATATATATGCATGTATGCATACATATGTACTTATAATTATATACATACATACACATATCTATCTATCTATATATATATGCACACATTCACACACATAAACAGGGGCGTTCAGGGGGGGCACGGGGGGCAGCCGCCCCCCAACTCGGAGAAAAAATTTAGGTAGTAGGTAGATGCAGTTGTATTTTTGATTATCTAAATTTAAGGTATCTGTTTTTTTAGTCCCAAAACTATCTCATGATATGGTTTTCGGTTTGGTTTCTGTTCTAAAAAATTGAAACTGTCAAACCGGACCAGACCGGTTTACTATAATTATATTAAATATTATATATATTATATAGTAAAACCTTTTGCTAGAAACTTCTAGTCCTACAGTTCTACCCCGTTGCCCTTGCCCGTTCAACTGCAGTACACACCCGACCTAATTTTCTCCAGTTCTGCAGCGATTTCTTCTGCTACCCTAAATCCCTAATTCCAGAGTCCCACTTATCATTTCGATGCGCCATCCCAAAGGTCTCATAAAGGAAACAGCCAACCTCTCTGAGTCTCTGTCTCGGTGTCTCCTCCAATCTCCATTTGTTGTTTCCTATTTCTGCACTCTGCATCGCAGCAGTGGACCATGCAGCTTTCAGCCGCGGACGCCGGACATCGGTGCACTCTGCATCGGTCAGCGGTCAGTCTGCTACCCTAATTCCCCAGTTCTGCTATCCTAAATCCCTAATTCCCAGAGTCTATTTCACTCACACTATTGTACTGTGCAATTAAGCATTTGAAGGTTGAATTCGGATTGCTGGTGTTAGCTTGTGAATCTGCTTCTTGTTGGGATTAATTCGAGATACGTGTGATGCGCAGCACATTGATAAAGTTTATACGAATTAATCATAAAGTGGACGTTATGTATGATAATATTATGTATCACATATGTCACGTAATAATATTAATAATATTAATTATTACGTAAAACATCCACACGTTAAGTGATCATCGGGTATACTCGTGGATGTATAGTGTGGTCTAAATGGAAACCCCGAATATGTAGACAGTCATATGGTTAGAGACCGCGATGGATGGGCTCAAAGTGCAATGACCATAAAGTTACGACATCTGGTCCCCGAGGGGCGACAACCCACGTGTGGTTAGTAGATAATTGTTGGTACAATAATTAAATATTAAATAATATTTAATAATATTTATTATTAAATATTAGATAATATTTGATAATGGATAGAGATAACTTGAATATAGCATCAAGTATATTCCAGGTTTCTGGGATAAAGGAATCTCTATCCATAAAGGAATATGCCCACCAGGATTCCTATTGGATAATGTATAAAGATAACTTGAATATAGCATCAAGTATATTCCAGGCATCTGGGATAAAAGAAACTTTATCCATTAAGGAATATGCCAATCAGGATTCCCCTTTCTCCCTCTATAAAAAGGAGGCATTCACCTCCTCATACAGACTCAAGTAAAACTGACCATAGAGGGAAAAGTGGGAGGGTGTGCCAAATTTTCTATAAAGTCCACACTGCCTAGCCTCTCTACCGGGTAAAGCAGTGAATTGTTGAAACCAGTCAAGGGGTGTATCAGCAATTGGTGGGAGGTCGTGAATCCTTGGATCACGCCAGATTCTTCATCAGCCGGAGCACTTGCAGTGTACGTGTTCAGATTAACTACAACAATGGAGCAAGGTATATTTTCCGCATTTTGTTACTTTGTCCATTGATTCGATTAAACGGTCCATATTCAGGGGTTTATTAAATTAAATCCAACAAGTGGTATCAGTGCAGGCCTAATCGAATCATTATTGTTAATCTGTTCATGCTGAAAACCAAATTTTTGGGGGTCAAAATCCTTTTTTTTATTTTCACCAGTTGTTTTATTCTGGTGGAATACTGGTTTAATACAAATACGAAACGTCCCTGCTGTCAGAAAAAATTGCATTGGCGTGGTGGCCAGCGCCGTTGCCACCGATATGTAGATCGCAGGTTCAATCCTGCAGTCCGAAATTTTCGCTCCAGAAGGGGAAATTTTTGGCAGTTTCATTTTCTTTAATATATAATTAAACGGAAGCCCCTTTACCAGAAAGCGATGATGGCCTGGTGGTAACCGCCTTTTGACAGTGGCAAGGAGGTCCTGTGCTCAAATCCTCCTTCCCACAACTTTGTTTATTTTTCTTGGAAATCTGATTATTTTTAATATAAGAATAAGCTGCTCTACTTTTAAGCACAAAAGAACTGTGGCCTGGTGGTACTTGCGCCTTCCATTGAAATGCAGGTCTCCTGCTCGAGACCTGCTTCTTGCGAAAATATGTTCCTTTTTGGCTGGCGGATTGGGCTTCTTCTGGCGGGTCCTTGCAGCTTCCAGCGATTTGGGCCGGATCCGGTTCTGACCAGTCTGGCCCTGTTCCAGTAATAGGGCTTCGGCCCAAATCAATTTCCAAATTAAAAAAAAGGATTTTCGGATTATTCTGATTGGGCTATTCAGGAAGCGCTTCGGCCCAATCAGTTGCAGAATTAAAAAAAGGGCTGGTTATTTAAATTGGGGCGGGCGGGTTCTGCCCGACCCGACCCACGCCCTAACCCTTTAATTTTTTTTTCAATTTTTTTTGTAATTTATGTGTATATTGTTATTATTTTGGATTAAGTAAATAATAATAATTTTTATTATTATTATTTAAAGTTTATTTTAAGAAAAATAGTAATAATAACAAATTGTTGTTATTATTATTATTTTAAAGTCTCCTTTTAAAGAAAATAATAATAATAATGATAATTTAATTATTATTGTTATTAGTATTAAAGGAAAATAGTAATAATAATTAGTAATTATTATTATTATTATAAAGTTTCTTTTAAAGGAAAATAAAGTAAATAATAATGATAATAATTCTATTATTATTGTTATTATTTAAAGTTTATTAAGAAAAATAGTATAAAGTTTCTTTTAAAGGAAAATAAAGTAAATAATAATGATAATAATTCTATTATTATTGTTATTATTTAAAGTTTATTAAGAAAAATAGTAATAATAATAGTAATAATAAATTCTTGTTGTTATTATTATTATTATTTTAAAGAAATCCAAAGTAATAACAATCAAGTGTTAAATTAATCTCCGGTTATTGCATTATTATGTTCATATGCATGCAGTTATTTGTTTATTTATTTATTTATGCCTTATGTTTATGCATGTTAATAAATAAATAAAATAAAGTTAAGGAACTTAACCAAATAAGGATCCGAATCTTGCTTGACCCCGTTTGACCGAGTTCAACCAAGTTAATTCGATGGGCTAAGTTGACTGAATTAACCAACACTTATCAATCAATGCGGTTTATACTCGTGATAGATGACTCATTGAGTTGTGATATAAACACCGTACACATAGTTTTGTCTAAGAAAGCCGGTACTTAAGCGAGACCATTGTGACTCCACCGGTGGCCTGGAAATTATGTGGAATGGTAATACACCCTTATGACAAGTGGGTATTGCTGAATTGGTTCACTTCACACTCAATGTGACCCATCATAAGGTTATATCGATTGTTATATTGATTGATAAAGATATTGTTTCTTAAACTGTAAGGAGAACCGAGCTTGGTTCAAGGTGGTTCTTATTTGAGCCTTAAAGGGAATCAAGCTGGTTCGAATTGGTTTAAGTAAAACAAAACGGATGTTGGTGTTAAGTATGTACGGTACGTGCAAAAGGGTCAGTCAGTAAACTGCGGATCATGTAGAACCATAAAGTTACGCGACTTAGCAAATGTAGGGCTTTAATATGATCCCCTTAAAGTGCGGCAATCATATCATCGCCACTATATTTGTTATGATCGTGAAGGGCATGTATGTGTTGGAGGCAATCATTGACCGGCCCAAAGGAAGGTGTGATTATCGAAAACACATATGAGCATGGTAGTGGACCCAAATAGGGCCGGCGGCGAAGCTTTAAATGCATAGGTTAACTCATCGGCCCAAAGGAAGGTGGTTAACCAGTGCTTGGAGAGCCGTCATATTGACCACTACACCCAATTGTTGGAAGGTATTCGGATGACTCCAAAGAGCCCCAATATTGGAAGACAATTGGTAGATGGAATCGGGGTTCTATTTTGATATTTGTTTTTATGCAGTTTAAAGATTACACGTGTTGTGTATTTAAGTCCGTTTCTTGTTTGCTTTTCAGCAATAATGTCTAACATTAAGGATATTCCTACAATGAACGGTTCAAACTATAAGCAATGGAAATATCAATTTGAGATCTTTATGGGGATTGCTGATCTAGACAATGCGTTACAGATAGATCGTCCATCTGTGCTAACAGACGAAAGTACCAGTGAGGAAAAATCTCACATGGCACGCTGGCTACGATCAAATCGCATGTGTCTTATGGTCATGCAAAAGACTATCCCCAAATGCTTCAGGGGACACGTTTCTGAGTCCACGACAGCTAAAGAATTTTTAGCCGATCTCGAGCAAAGATATGTAAAGAATGAGAAAGCCGAGGCATGCAGTCTCTTAAAGAAACTTTGCTCGAAACAGTACCGTGGAATCGACAGCATAAGGGTGCATAAAGTTATGAATGCTGTCGCCACCAAGTTCGGTGGTAAGAAACGCAAATCTGCAGAAATAGTTACTGTGCAAAAGGCAAGTCAAAAGGAAAAGGGGATGCCTACTGCTGGCACACGCAAAAGCATGACTTGTTTCTTTTGGAATAAGGAAGGACATTTAAGGAAGAATTGTACCAGTTATATATCTTGTCTCAAGAAAAAGGGTACATTCTTAGTTTGTTCTGAAGTTAATTTTGTTTCGGATATAGCCACTTGGTGGGTCGATACGGGAGCCACGACTCACTTATCTGTGACTATGCAAGGTTGCCTAAGCCATAGAAAACCAAGAGACGATGAAAGATACGTCTATTGGGGAAATAGCAGCGGCATAAAGGTTGAAGCCATCGGGCATTTCAGATTGCTGTTGACATCCGGTTTCTATCTAGATTTGCATGACACTTTTGTAGTGCCATCGTTTAAACGAAATCTTATTTCGTTTTATCGATTGGATAAAAGTGGATATTACGGTTATTTTGGAAATGGAAATTTCCAACTTTATCATGCTTCTATATTGATTGGTCACGGTATAATGTCCGAAATTGATAAACTTTATTCAATAAATGTTGCTTCACATCAGGAAACCTTGCATGTTGTAACGTGAAACGTTAAAGCAAAATTAACTCATGAGAATTCAGGATCACTTTGGCATCGACGTTTAGGACACGTGTCCAAAAACAGAATAGAACGTCTTGTCAAAACAGAAATTCTCAATCCTTTAGACTTAACCGACTTAGAGTCGTGTGTATTTTGTGCTAAAGGAAAACAAACTAAAGTCCGAAGATATGAAACAAATCGTGCAAATAGTCCATTAGAGTTGATTCATACCGATATTAGTGGCCCATTTCATCCAGTTACTCGAAATGGCCACTCTTATTTTATCACCTTTATTGACGACTATTCGCGATATGGCTACATATTCTTGATTAAAAAAAAAGTGCAAGCAATAGACATGTTCAAATCCTTTAAAGTTGAAGTTGAGTTACAGCTCAACAAAAGGATTAAAGCCATCAGATCGGACCATGGGGGTGAATACTACGGTCGATATGATGGATTAGGAGAACAGTGTCCAGGACTATTTGCTAAATACCTAGAGGAAAACGGAATCGTCCCTCAGTACACCATGCCTGGGTCACCAAGCATGAATGGTGTAGCTGAAAGACAAAACCGTACACTTATGGACATGGTGCGTAGTATGATAAGTCAAACTACGCTACCATTATTCCTCTGGGGAGAAGCGCTTAAAGTCGCAGCTTATATCCTCAATTGAGTACCAACTAAGGCAACGATAAGGACCCCTTATGAGTTATGGACTAAGCATAAGCCTAGCCTTAACCACATAAGGGTTTGGGGCTGTCCAGCAGAGGCAAAGCCTTACAGACCAAATGAAAGAAAGCTGGACACCAAAACAGTTAGTTGCTATCTCGTTGGTTACTCGGAAAGGTCACGAGGGTATAAATTCTATGATCCCACAAGTAAATTGTTTTTCGAGACAAATTCGGTAAAGTTCTTTGAGGATACTTTGGTTCCGGGGGGAATGATTTGCATCAGCAGATCATCGAGTTAGATGAGACACACTTAGATGCGACAGAAATGCGAATCAAACCATCTTTTGGGGAGATAGCATCAGCGATACCCGCACCTGAGGTACCTCATCCCAGTAGTGACGCTCCATAGGAACAAGTTCATGTTCCTGAGGAAGTTACTAAAGAACTCGATGAATTTCCGGCTGATGCAGTTCAGAAACCTACAGTATCCCAAACAAGTGCCCCTAAGGAGATCCACTCGTGAACAGAGAAACCCCATACCTAGCGACTATGTGGTGTATCTCCAAGAATACGAATTCGATGTTGGTATGTTGGATGATGACCCTGAAAATGTCCAACAAGCATTGCAATGTCGAAATTTAGAAAAGTGGATAAATACCATGGAAGAAGAGATAAAGTCTATGCACGACAACAAGGTATGGGATGTCGTCTCGTTGCCTAAAGGTTCGAAACCCGTTGGTTGCAAATGGATATTTAAAACCAAATGGGATTCAAAAGGCAACGTAGAACGATATAAGGCTCGACTTGTTGCTAAAGGGTTTACCCAAAAGAAGGGCATAGACTATACGGAAATCTTCTCTCCAGTATCCACGAAGGATTCCTTCCGGATAATCATGGCTTTAGTGGCACACTTAGATCTTGAGCTACATCAGATGGATGTTAAGACTGCGTTTCTAAATGGAGAACTTGACGAGACCATTTAGATGGTTTAACCGCCTCAATTCGAGGTGGGAGATCCAAAAGGCATCGTTTGTCGACTAAAGAAATCCATCTATGGGCTCAAGCAAGCGTCTCGACAGTGGTACTTCAAATTCGCCAAAGTGGTTGTCTCCTTCGGTTTTGAGGCAAACCAAATTGACGAATGCGTGTATCACAAGTTCAGTGGGAGCAAGTTCATATTCATGATCTTGTACGTAGATGACATACTGCTTGCAACAAACGATGTAAACATGTTAAGCGACACCAAAGCCTTTCTGAGAAAACATTTCGAGATGAAAGACCTTGGTGAAGCCTCATATGTGTTGGGACTTGAGATACGGAGGAATCGTACCCAAGGTATCTTAGCTCTCTCACAACAGGCATACATCGAAAATGTGTTGAAGCGGTATAGCATGGATAAGTGTAAACCACTTAATACCCCTGTGGCAAGAGGAGATAAATTCAGTCTGAAACAATGTCCCCAAACAGAGTTTGAACGTTGAGGAATACTCCCTATGCTTCGGTAGTAGGGAGTATAATATATGCCTAAGTATGTACACGACCAGACTTGGCATTCATTACAGGAATGTTAGGCAGATACCTCTCTGATCCGAGTAAGAATCACTGGACCGCAGCAAAGAGGGTGCTGAAATATTTACAAGAAATGAAACAACACGTACTGACGTATCGGAGATCTGACAAGTTAGAGATCACTAGATATACAGATTCCCATTTTGCTGGATACTATGATAGCATGAAATCGACCTCAGGCTATGTGCTTACACTAGCCGTAGGTGCGATCTCATGGAAAAGCACGAAACAGACCTTATTGGCGTTCTCCACTATAGAGGCGGAATTCATAGCTTACTTCCTTGCATCCAATCAGTGGATATAGCTTCACAATTTTGTCACAGTGCTGCGAGTATTGGAGACCATCACGTCTCCAATGGGGATTTAATGTGACAATAATGTTGCGGTGCTATATTCAAATAACAACCGGAGTTCATCTAAAGCGAAATACATAGAGATGAAGTATCTGGTTGTTAAAGAAAGAACTCAGAGTGGTCTGATCAGTATTGAGCATATCAGTACAGACTCTATGGTGGCCGACCCTTTGACTAAGGCCGTGGAACCGGTAGTGTTTCACAAGCATGTTAGCCGTATGGGTCTTAGTCCAGTTGAGGATGTTTTATCCTAGTGAGAGTCTGTGAGGTTTTTCTTGTGTTCAATAAAGTTGTTTATTTCAGACTAACAGTATAATGTACATTCTGGTTATATTAAAGTTTTTCTGCAGAAGTAATGTACATTAAGCAGTTACGGCATACATTCTGAATTCTATTGATCTCGCTAAAGAGGGCCAAGTTGGAATTAGATATGTATGATCACCTAGCATATTAATTCCACACTACATATCCATTTTAGTATCCATGTCATTCAGTAGAATGTTAGTATCATGATTTAAGAGGGACTAGTCACTAATTCAATGTGGCGACGTGCGGCTTAAGTCTTTTGCTAACGTTTGCTGATGGACCGGAAAAGGAAAGACACACTAAGGGACATAAGGTATATGAGCTCAAAAGGGTGACATATAATCTTTAAGATACATACATAGTCCAAGTGGGAGATTGTTGGGATTAATTCGAGATACGTGTGATGCGCAGTACATTGATAAAGTTTATACGAATTAATCATAAGGTGGACGTTATGTATGATAATATTATATGTCACATATGTCACGTAATAATATTAATAATATTAATTATTACGTAAAACATCGACACGTTAAGTGATCATCGGGTATACTCGTGGATGTATAGTGTGGTCTAAATGGAAACCCCGAATATGTAGACAGTCATATGGTCAGAGACCGCGATGGATGGGCTCAAAGTGCAATGACCATAAAGTTATGACATCTGGTCCCCGAGGGGCAACAACCCACGTGTGGCTAGTAGATAATTTTTGGTACAATAATTAAATATTAAAAATATTTAATAATATTTATTATTAAATAATAGATAATATTTGATAATGGATAGAGATAACTTGAATATAGCATCAAGTATATTCCAGGTTTCTGGGATAAAGGAATCTCTATCCATAAAGGAATATGCCCACCAGGATTCATATTGGATGATGTATAAAGATAACTTGAATATAACATCAAGTATATTCCACACATCTGGGATAAAAGAAACTTTATCCATTAAGGAATATGCCAATCAGGATTCCCCCTTTCTCCCTCTATATAAAGGAGGCATTCAGCTCCTCATACAGACTCAAGTAAAACCGACGATAGAGGGAAAAGTGGGAGGATGTGCCAAATTTTCTATAAAACCCACACTGCCTAGCCTCTCCATCGGGTAAAGCAGTGAATTGTTGAAACCAGTCAAGGGGTGTATCAGCAATTGGTGGGAGGTCGTGAATCCTTGGATCACGCCAGATTCTTCATCAGCCGGAGCAGTTGCAGTGTACGTGTTCAGATTAACAACAACAATGGAGCAAGGTATATTTTCCGCATTTTGTTACTTTGTCCATTGATTCGATTAAACGGTCCATATTCAGGGGTTTATTAAATTAAATCCAACACTTCTATCATCCCATTGCTTTTATAGTATTCTTCAGTTGGATGCAGTCTTTAATTATTGGCCTAATATTTACAATGGCTATTATGATTTCTATATAGACACTAAGTCACAAAGTAGAGTGCGTATTTCTCATGTAGTACCTGATTTTGTAGCTTAACTGCTTCTGAATGCTTGTGTGTATATGTATGTGCTATCAACTTGGATTTGCTGTCATGAAAGATAATTGGCTTGTAATACATGCTTAGTAGGCAAACTCGTTTCTGACGAGATTTCGTAGAATTTCGTTGTACCCATCTAACCTTTGCCTGTTTGCTAGTTTGGGAATTTTCATTTTGCTGGTTTGGGAATTTTCTTTTTTACTCTGCTAAATAATGAAAATAATTTTCAAAGAAACTTATGTGAAGAGGGAGAAAATCTATGTTTATTATTTCTTAGTTTATCCTGTCATGAGCCGATGTATTACTATTGGGAAATTTCTTTAATGAAAAGATCTGATTTTACCAAAAAATATATATATATCATAGATAGGAAATTTATGGCTTGACCCCTGTTTAATGAAAATTTTGTAATTTATGGTTTGAGTTACTGAATTCATAGTTTCTTTTCCAGTGTATCACTCTCTTTTTTTTTTAATTTGCCATTTTAGGAATTTGACTATTTTAGCCTACACATTATGGACAAGTTTGTCATTAAACATCCAATAAATTCAGAACCTTCAAGTTCAAATGTGAGGAAAGAAAAAACTGTTGAAAAAGAATGTTCAATTTCAGATGGACTCTTTTTGAAATGTGGAATCCAATTGGAGAAGTACTATTCTGGTTGTACAGAGATGGTGAGAATATAAAAATTAGAAATACATCATCGGGATTAGTTGATAAGATAGACTCTTTTGAGTTTGTATTTATCGGAAAGTTTATGTTGCAAATTTTGGAAATGACAAATACTCTTTCAAAGATTCTACAAATAAGAGACCAACACATAGGCTGTGCTCTTAATATGATCAATGTGACAATAAATGAATTACAAGAATATAGGCAAAGTGGTTGGGATTCTTTGTTAAAAGAAGTTGTTGAGTTTTGTGAAGAACATCAAGTTGATGTGCCTAAGATGGATGATATTGTTAAAGGTCGTTCTAGAAAAAAGCTCAATGATGGAGAATCAACGACATATTTTCATCATTTTCACGCAGAAATTTTCATAAAGGTACTTAATTTCTATTCATTGTAATTGATACGTACACTATTGATCATTGATTTGTCTATATCTTGATTTTTTTTCATATAAAATCTTAGGTAATTGACATCATTGCTACTGAAGCCAACACAGATTTACTTAGATGTGTGATGTGCTTTGATCCTTCCAATTCTTTTGGAAATTTTAATCATAGTCAATTGCTACACCTTGCTGAGTTATATCCAGACGATTTCACTACCATGGATCGAATTGAGCTCAACCATGAACTTAAAAGTTACATTGGTGATATGAAATCAAATGAAGTATTCTCTCATATTGCAAATCTTGGAGTTATTGCAAAGAAGATGGTGGAGTTGAATTATTACAATTACTTTCCTTTAGTATATCGGCTCATTGAGTTAGCACTGATCTTACCTGTCGAAACAGCGAGTGTGGAAAGAAGTTTTTCTGTGATGAATATAATAAAGACTGATCTGCGCAACCGATTGGGAGATGACTTACTATCGGACTGTTTACTATGTTACTTCGAGAAGGAAGTTTTTGGAACCATTTCAAATGAAAACATTATGCAACAATTTCAGAATTTGGAAACTCGAAGAAATTTGTTGCCGCCACCGATAATCTCTCCTGCTGCTCGTCCTTCATTTCATAAATAAAAGGTATGTCGAGCGTCAAATTAATAACTTTTGTTGGATATTGCTGCTTGTTAATGTTGCTTATGAATAACTTTTGTTGGATATTGTTGATGGTTGCTTATTATTGTTGCATTTTGATTAGTGGATGTGTTGGTTTAGATTTTATGTTATAATATTTGCATATATTTATATTGTAAGGGAGTTTTTGCCGGATTTTCGATGGAATGTCTATTGAGTCCGAAAAGGTGGACGGTGATCCCATAGTGTGAATTTTGCCCCCCCCCAAAAAGTAGCCGCTGTGTCCGCCACTGCACATAAATGCACATATACATACATACACACACATCCATCCATGCACACACACATACACATACATACATATAAATCTAGACAAACACGCAGAATATGCATATATGAATATGTGTGTGTATATAAATGTATATATATACACATAAATACTGCTCAGCTATTCATGTCCGCTATGAAGCAAGCATTTTACAAGCAGACTGATATGCATACATATTGAAAATCAAGGTAACTAGTGAACCACTTGCCCATCAGCAAAACGGTTGGCCGTATATGATTCAAAGATTTATTTTACTAAGGATAGAGAACGTGCCAAATCTTAGAATTTTTGGTTAAATCGACAATTATGGCACTTAGAAATTCAATCATATAAAAGTACGTTGATATGAAAATCAGTGGATGTAACAGTTTCAAATAATGTCACATCATACTACATTAATCAATCAACTAAATCAAATGCCATTTTTGAGATTATTATTTTTCAAAAATTGAGTGACTCCCATCATTTTAAATTCTAATAAACAAGAACAACATTCATCATCAATTCCAATTCTATCATCAGAACATATTTCCAGCATTGGTCATACATGATGCTAGAAACACCCCACATAAGATGCACAACAACAACAACAATCATACCCAGTATATCCCAATGACAGCAAAAGTTATCGCTAGGGTCTGGGGAGTGTAAGAGGTAGGCAAACAATACCTCCATCACAAGGGATAGAGAGTTTGCTTCCAGTGAGACCTCAGGCTCTATATGTACCTGTATAGATATTACAATAATAGAAATATGTACTAGTTGTTAAGTTATAAATGGTTTTGATGATGAAAAGATGTTAAATTAATGTTTGAGACTTGATGCATGATGAGAAAATTACACTATGTCAAAAATGGTTGAGATTGGAACTCACTGTCCAACATCAATCTCTTAGGCTAGGGACATCGGTCGATCGATGTCACTTCAGCCTCTGACTTCGATTGATCGATGTCAGTCAGAAAGGTTACTGTCCAACATCGATCTCTCAACCCAGGAACATCGATCGATCTATGTCACTTCAGTCTCTCCTCAGAGAGGCTTCAATCGATCGATGTCAGTCAGAAAGGTTTCTGTCCAACATCGATCTCTCAGGCTAGGACATCGATCGATCGATGTCACTTCAGCCTCTGACATCGATCGATCGATGTCAGCAGTGCAAAAACTGAAAAGTTTCTGGAGGACATCGATCTCTCCCCCAGGCACTTCGATCGATCGATATCCCCCAGAATTCAAAATTTTCTGAACGTTGGAACAAAATCCAAGGGAGATTCATGGTATTTTCTCTTTCCAATCTTGCTCAAATATCTTGTGGACTTTAACCCAACATATTACATGCTTCTTTGACTATTGTATACATGTCTAAGCAATCCTAGGTTGCCTATTGAGGATCAAATCACTCCATAGGGTGGCTAAAGACTATTTGGGCATTATCTTGACATTTGGAGTAGTTCAAGACATGGTGGAGAGTAGCAAGGTTAAAGATCATGGCAATGACAACCTCAACCTCAACCTCAACCTCTTCATCTCACACTTCATCTCCTAAGCCTACTGCACTATTTTTCAGATCAAACACTAAAGCACCTATGTTTGATGCCCAAAATTATTCTTTGTGGAAATTTCGAATGATCAATCATTTGAAAGGCTGTGAATTTGATATATGGAGAGCCGTTGTCAAAGGAATTGAAGTTCCTACGATTATCAACTCAAAAGGAGAATCAATGTTCAAAGATGAGGATGACTACACCGACGAAGAAAAGATAAAATTTGCTATAAAATGGCAAAGTATTTGATATTCTCTCAAGTGTTCTTACCACCACCGAGCTCATAAGACTTCAAGGTCTTGAAACAGCTCATGAGGCATGGAAAAGGCTTGAAATGATACACGAAGGAACTGAGCAAGTAAGAATGGTCAAAACACTCATGCTCATGAAGGAGTATGAGATGTTCGGAATGAAGAGCGGTGAGAAGATTGAGGAGACAATCGATCGATTCACACGAATAGTGAATCAACTCTCCATGGTGGACAAGAAAATCTCAAATGAAAACCTTGCCTCAAAACTCCTCAACTCCTTGCCAAGAGAATGGACACCTAAATTCACCGCCATCACCGAATCAAAGAATCTCAAGACTCTTACCCTTGATGAGCTATCCGGTAATCTTCTTATTCATGAAATTCTTATTGATGAACAAAAAAGGATGAACCCCATCAAGCCCACACAATCATCACACAAAGGATTGGTGGTAGAGTCCGATGAATTGGATGAGGAAGTTGCCCTTCTAGTAAGAAAATTAGGAAGAATGGCAACTAGAAACAAAGCTCAAGCAAGAAAGTTTTTCAAAATACCACCTAAAAAAAAGAAAGCAAGTGAAAATTGCTATAGATGTGGTCGACCCGGTCAATTCATTGCTGACTGCCACGTAAAAGAGACGCAAAAGCAAGAAAAGAAGGTCTTTCCTAAAAACAAGAAAGCTCTCAATGCGGAGGTAACCACGTGGGATGATCTCCTTTCCGAATCAGAAGGAGAAGAGAGTGAAGATCAAGGGGTTGGACTTGTTGCAATTGTTGACAATCCAAAGTTTCAATATACTTGTCTCATGGCAATTGAAGATGATCTTGAGGTAAATTCTAATCATTCAAATTTGCATGATGAAATAGGAGATTTGAAAGATGACTTTGAAAAATTGAATTTAAAATATAAGCATTTGAAGAAAGAGTTCAAGAAATGCATCTTAGAAAATAAGAGCTTGCATGACAAGAACATTTTGATATTTCAAGAACATGACATCATACTCACCATGCATAAAACCGTAGCTCTTGAAAATGTAGAAATTAGAAAAGAATGAAAACCTAAGGTTAGACTTGCAAAGACTAACAAATGGTAAAAATAATTTAGACATACTACTTGGAAATCAAAGAATCGGAAATGATAAATCCGGTTTAGGATTTAATTCATCATATTCTTCCATTAAGCCTAAGTCTTTAAAGAAAAAGGCAAACAATAGAAAAACAAAACAAAGTTCATCACCTTCTAAACCAAGGCATGTACCTACTTGTTTCTATTGCAACAAAGTAGGACATGTGAAGATGAATGTAGAGCTAGATTTGGAGGCATGTATGTTTGGAAGCATAAGGGTCGACAAACTAACCCTAAAGGACCCAACCATCAAAGGGTACCAATGCACAAATCTTTTGGTTTTGTAGGCTCTCAAGATAAATGGAGTAGCCAAAGAAGAAGGAACCAAATGGCTTATGGACAGCGGATGTTCAACGCACATGACCGGAGACAAGACGTTGTTCACCAAGCTCAAGCTCCAAGATGGTGTAACGGTGCATTTGGCAATGGGAGAGCCAAAATCCTTGGACATGGAGAAATTGGTAATTCTTCTTTTACTATTAATAACATACTATATGTAGAAGGGCTTAAGTATAATTTGATAAGTGTTAGCCAACTATGTGATGCTAATTTTCAAGTTGAATTTGTGAAAAGAAAATGTGTTGTGAAAAAGAACGATAAGATTGTTTTTGAGGCTATACGTAAAAATGATGTTTACAAATTTAGCACACATGATTTGATATCACAAAATGTTTCTTGCCTAGTTGCTAAAAATGATTTGACTCAACTATGGCATAGACGACTTGGACATATAAGCTTTAAAAATTTTAAAGAGATATGTAAAAATGAAAAAGTCCAAGGTCTTCCAAAATTAAATTTCGAAAACCATGGCTTATGTGACACTTGTCAAAAGACAAAGCTTGTTAAAACAAGCTTCAAGCCCAAAAGTGAAATCTCCACCACCAAACCTCTATAATTACTTCATATGGATTTGTATGAGGATATTGGTACGGCAAGTCTAAGTGGAAAACATTACACCTTTGTGGTGGTAGACGACCTCTCTAGGTACACTTGGGTAATGTTCTTAGCTAAAAAGAATGATGCATGCCAAGAATTTATAAAGCTTTGTAGGAGATTAGAAAATCAAAGAGAAGATACAATTAAGGAAATTAGAAGTGATAGAGGTGGTGAGTTTGTTGGAGAATTTCAAGAATTTTCTATATCCAAAGGGTATGGACACAATTTCTCGGCTCCAAGAACTCCTCAACAAAATGGTGTTGTGGAAAGAAAAAATAGAACACTTCAAGAAATAAGTAGAGCCATGCTAAACGAATTTGAGCTACCCAAATATTTTTGGGCTGAAGCGGTAAACACCCTTGTCATGTGATAAATAGAGTTTATTTGAGACCATCTCTCAAAAAGACTCCTTATGAGCTTTGGAAAGGTAGAGTACCAAATATTGGTTATTTCAAGGTTTTTGGTTGTAAGTGCTTTATACTTAACACCAAAGATAAATTGGATAAACTCGATTTCAAAGCGGATGAAGGAATGTTTATGGGATATACTCAAAATAGCGAAGCATTTAGGTTATATAATAAAAGAAGAATGAACGTTGAAGAATCAATTCATGTCAAGTTTAGTGAACTCATTGAGGATGAACCAAATAGTAATGATGATGATGATGAAATAATTGAAGTAATTCATATAGAAAAATTTGAGAATCCAAAAGGTAATATTGTTATTGATCTTAGGATTGATCCCCTTGAACCTAAGGTTGAAGCTGAAGAAGTAGGAGGAGATACCTCAAATTTAACGGATTCATATAAGTACAGGAAAGATCACTCTAAAGAGTTAATATTAGGTGAAACTAGTCAAGGCATAATGACTAGGAGGAAATTCAATGAAAATGCCTTTATTTCACAAGTTGAACCTAAAAATATAAAGGAAGCAATAAATGATGAAGATTGTGTATTAGCCATGCAAGAAGAACTAAATCAATTTGAAAGAAGTGATGTTTGGGAATTAGTTGCTAAACCTAGTGATCATCCCGTAATTGGCACTAAATGGGTATTTAGAAACAAAATGGATGATAAAGGAAACATCACTAGAAACAAAGCTAGGTTGGTAGCTCAAGGATATAGGCAAGAGGAAGGCATAGACTATGATGAGACCTTTGCCCCCGTAGCTAGGTTAGAAGCTATTAAGATGCTATTAGCATATGCATGCTATAAGGATTTCAAACTATATCAAATGGATGTGAAATCCGCATTCTTGAATGGAATAATTCAAGAAGAGGTAAATGTAGCTCAACCTTCGGGGTTTGAAAATCATGATTATCCAAATCATGTATTTAAACTCAAAAAGGCCCTTTATGGACTTAAACAAGCTCCTAGGGCTTGGAATGATAGGTTAAGTAACTTTCTACTTGAAAATGAGTTTTCAAGAGGAAAATTCGATACTACTCTTTTTATTAAAGAACAAGGAAACCATCAATTGCTTGTTCAATTTTATGTGGATAATATTATATTTGGTGCTACTAATGTTTCTCTTTGTGAGCATTTTGCAAAATTGATGGAAGGAGAATTTGAAATGAGCATGATGGCTGAACTCAACTACTTCCTTGGTCTTCAAATCAAGCAAACTCAAGATGGAGTGTACATATCTCAAACGAAGTATACAAAGGATTTGCTCAAGAAGTACAAATTTGAGGATGGAAGAAGTGTAAGCACACCAATGAGCACAAGTACAAAGCTTGACAAAGACGAAAAAGGAAAGCCTGTTGAGGTAACCAAATATAGGGGTATGATTGGTAGTCTACTTTATTTAACAGCTAGTAGGCCGGATATTTTGCATGCTGTGTGCTTATGTGCTAGATTTCAAAGTATGCCTAAGGAATTGCATTTAGTTGCTATTAAACGTACTTTAGGTATTTGAAAGGAACCTTGAATTTTGGATTGTTTTATCCCAAAAATGGTTTTAATTTAAGAAGATATAGTGACTCCGACTATGCCGGAAATCTTGTTGACAGAAAAAGCACCTTGGGGACATGCCAATTCATTGGAGATTACTTAGTCTCTTGGTTCTCCAAGAAACAAAATAGTGTGTCACTTTCAACGGCGGAATTCGAATATGTATCGGCCGCTTCGTGTTGTGCACAACTACGTTGGATGATCAACACCTTAAACGATCATAATGTTAAGTTTGATAAAGTTCTCATCCTATGTGACAACACATCAGCCATAAGTATAGCACAAAACCCGGTTCACCATAGTAGGACCAAAAATATTGAAGTGAGGCATCACTTCATAAGAGATTGCATTCAAAAAGGATTGGTAGTCGTTGAATTTGTTCCAACAAACGACCAACTAGCGGATATCTTTACTAAATCCCTTCCCACTGAGACATTCGAATCTATTAGAGCAAGATTAGGTATGATAAACAATGGTTAGAGAGTCAAAATTGTCAAAAATGCAGATTCCTGCATACATCGATCGATCTATGTGGAAGTCTCAGAGACTGATGTCTCTTAAGACATCGATCGATCTATGTGTAGGACATCGATCGATCGAAGTCCCTGACATCGATTGATCGATGTCAGCAGGACAGGGTTTATAAAAGCTGCGAAAACTCTCATTTCTTCCTCCCTTACATCGAACCCTAAGTCTCCTTCTGCGAAATACAAAAAATTCGAACCCAAATCACAAATCTTTTGCTCAAGCTCCAATCTTTTTGTCAATACTACCCAAATCCACATCTATTTTCAAGTTCCATCAACTCATCCAACATTTTCGTGCCCTAATCTTCTTCTATGGCACCAAGAACGAAAAACCATCCCAAAAGGAAGAGAACTCCTCAAGAAGGGAATCAACCACATATTCCAACGGGTTCTAGAACAGCAGGACTGAGGAAGCAAACAGAGACCTCCCAAGAAAACATGTTACGTGAGGTTAAAGAAAGGCTCATGATTAAGAATTTCCCTTGGCTCAAGACTGGAGAATTTGAGAATGCACTTGCAGCACCACTAGGTTCAGGTTTATTCACTCATATCTCTCTTAGAGCTCAATTATAATTTGAAGATTGGGAAAGTAGCAAGAGGTCTACTGTTCCGTTGAAACTGCTCAAAATTGAGGACATTTTGAGTAGTGAGGAATTAAAATCAATCATTGATTGGTTGTATGATCAAAAATGGATGCCTATTTAGGATTCTTCTAAGATGAGTTCTATGTCGACTCATTATACACGAATGTTTTATGCTAATCTCTGGATTGACTATCTCAATGGAAAGCCTTTTTCTCTAAATTCGGTTATTGATGGTCAATTGGTTGCATTTGATACCAAAATTATTAATGCACTTCTTGGTGTCCCTGATGAGGGAATCCAAGAATTTGACCCTTGGAAGTGGGATTTTTACAAGTATCAAGTTTCCGAAGATGAAGTAAAAACCTTTCTTGGATTCCATCCCACAAGAAACACAAACAATATGCCTTTAGTTTATCGAGTTTTGCGTGCCATTGTTACCTTTTTTGTAAATGGTAAGTCAGCAAAACTTCCAAGCAACCTAGATTATTATATTACCTACCGCATTGCCATGAGAGAACAAATAAACTTTGGAGAAGTTTTCTTTGAAAATGTTTTGGAAGCAGTGACCAAAAAATCCAAAGCGCTTCCCTATAGCAATCGATTTATAGATTGTTGAGAAAGGCAAATATAGTGCAGGATGACGATTATGAAGAGTCCATTACCAATAAGGATTATTATACAAAATTTAACATCTAGCAAATTCATAAGTCAAGGAAGGAAGCGCAACGACGGGGTGGTACTCATGAACCTGAGGAAGATAAAGCTGAAAATAAGTCGGTATTGCCAACACATCCTACTGAGCCTCCCACTGAACCCCAACCTCACCCTCAAAGTACTACCTCCCGAATAGACAAAGGTAAAGCTCCAATGGAGGAAGGCAGTGACTCCGTGGATGACTTCGACGGTGAAGCTAAAACTGACGACATCCAACATACTCTTGGTCAATGTGGAGAAGACTTGACAAAAGAGGCTGTTCGTATAGATGATCTGGAGAAAGACTATAAGCAACTCCAGGACCGTGTTAAAACGTTAGAAACAAAAGTGGACACTCAAGTCACAACACTACAAACAGAGCTGAACGTGCAAAAGACCAAGTACCAAAAGCTGAAAACAAAGCTCAAGGCGGCTCTATCGGGATTGTGTTTCTCTTCCGATGAAGAGTAGTTCTTTATGGTTCCCCATTCCCTCGTAGTTATGAGGTAGTTGTGCAAGATTGTGCAAGTTTGAGTTTACCTATGTATCTCAAAACTTGATATTTCTTAATGATGTTTATCCTATGTCTCTTATTTTTGATGTTTTCAAAAAAGGGGGAGAAGTTGATGCTATTTTGGTTTATGTTTTTGATATGCCTTGATATGTTGGTTTGGTATAGTTTTGTGGTTTATGATATGCCTTCATATGTTGGTTTGGCATTGGTTTGATATAGTTTTGGCATGTTATGTGTTGGCATGTTTGTTGTATTAAGTTAGCTATATTGTCTTAAGTTGGTAGTATGCATAACATGCTTGATTTGAGAAGTTTGATTTGGCATGACATAGCATGAAGTTTCTTGGTATGTTTGTGTAAAAGGATTGATACTCATTGCTTATTCTGTGATGATATGTTATATATTGAAAGGATGAAAATGTGAAAATTGATGCATGGGTTGAAGGGGAGCATTTTGGTATTGATATCACATCTTGGTAGATTGCATGTTGAAAAGAAATTTTTGATGTGTTCACATGATGAGGGAGCATGAAATAAGGGAGAGTTGCAAAATATCAAGTTTAGTTGAAAATGTATCATGTAAAAACATGTTTTGAATCATGGTTTTGAAATCATCAAAAACGGGGAGATTGTTAAGTTATAAATTGTTTTGATGATGAAAAGATGTTAAATTAATGTTTGGGACTTGATGCAAGATGAGAAAATTACACTATGTCAAAAATGGTTGAGATTGGAACTCACTGTTCAACATCGATCTCTCAACCCAGGGACATCGATCGATCAATGTCACTTCAGCCTCTGACTTCGATCGATCGATGTCAGTCAGAAAGGTTACTGTCCAACATCGATCTCTCAACCCAGGAACATCGATCGATTGATGTCACTTCAGCCTCTGACATCGATCGATCGATGTCAGCAGTGCAAAAACTGAAAAGTTTCTGGAGGACATCGATCTCTCCCCCAGGCACTTCGATCGATCGATGTCGCCCAGAATTCAAAATTTTCTGAACGTTGGAACAAAATCCAAGGGAGATTCATGGTATTTTCTCTTTCCAATCTTGCTCAAATTTCTTGTGGACTTTAACCCAACATATTACATGCTTCCTTAACTATTGTATACATGTCTAAGCAATCCTAGGTTGGCTATTGAGGATCAAATCACTCCATAGGGTGGGTAAAGACTATTTGGGCATTCTCTTGACATTTGAAGTAGTTCAAGACATGGTGGAGAGTTCAAAAACGTGGTGAACTTCATCTATAAATAGAAGAGGCTTGGATGAGGCAAATACACACTTTCAACATCATCTAGCTTCATTTTTCATTGTTGTATAGTTCTCTCATACTTGTAAATTTGCTTAAAGCTTGCTAAGCTTTTCCTTGCTCTTCATTGTTGTATATTGAGAGATAGAGAGTCAAGCACAAGAGGAACCATAAATATTTGATCTCTTGCTTGTGTTTAGACTAGTGAGAAAGTGTGAACCTTACTATATTTCTTCAACCCACTGTGAGAAGTTCTTAAGGGAACTTTGTTGAAGTTGTGAGGTAGCAAGAAGTTGTTCTTGCTAAGAGCTGTAGTTGTTGTAGTTGCACAAGTGTGTTTTGTGCAAGAAGTTGCTGTTGTTGTTGCTTACACTAAGGTGTTAGTGTAAGTGTTGTTGTGGTTGTTCTTATTGTCTTTGATAAGAAGAGTAGTTGTTGAAAATCCACTTTGGCAACAAAGTGGTAGTGGAGTAGAATCATTTACGATTCGAACCACTCTATATCCGGTGTACTCATTCATTACTTCTCATCTCCCATTCTTACTCTGATTTTGAATTTCTTTTGAGTTGAGCCAAACAAGAAAATTCCGCAAAAAGTGTCAAACACTCTATTCACCCCCCCTCTAGAGTGTGTTTCAGACCTAACACTAGTGAATGCATTTTATTAAATATAAATCAAAACCTTACGATATTAAAATAGCTAACAATTGATATGCACAAATAGTTGAAAGACAAACACCAAAACAAAAAAGTGCAAATCAACCTAAGGTGTAGAGACTATCTAATTCTCTAAGTATGCTATAAGGTGCTTCTATATCATGTCTACCCCTCATTAACCTTAATCCTCTGCCTCCATGAACTCCTATCCTGGACCATGTCCTCGGAGAGGTGCAACTCTAGTAAGTCATGCCTAATCTGCTCATCCTACGTCAGTTTGAGCATGCCTTTACTCCTCTTCTCTTCTACAGTGAGGCTTTCAATTGTTCTGATAGACGCTGTTGTCTGCCTCCTTTTGACATGCCCAATCCATCTCAGTCTTTCCTCTCTTATCTTATCTGCTATACTAGCCACCCCTAACATTTCTCTATATACCTCTATCAAGCCTTGTGTGCCCAAACATCTACCTCAACATCATCATCTCTGCCACTTCCATCTTCTACAACTGTTCTTCTTGATGGCCCCAGCAGTCTATTCCATATAATATTTCCGGCCATACTACCACTCCAGAAAATTTTCCTTTTAATTTAGTTAGAAAATTCTTATCACACAGCACCCCTGAGGCCACCCTCCACCTACACCAACCTGCCTGAAGCTGGTGTGTTACGTCACTCTCTATGTCCCCATCATGTTATACTTAATGATCCTAGGTACTTGAACTTACTTACCTTTGGGACCACATGACTCTCGATGGTGAGTTGGCTATTTTCATTGTCGGCTACACTACTGAAATCGCAGTGCAGATACTCAGTCTTAAAACGACTAACCCTTAAGCCTTTTCTCTCTAAAGCACCTTGCCACTATTCTAGTCTTATACACAGGTTATGTCTACTTTCTGCGACTAATACAATATCGTCAACAAAAAGCATACACCATGAGATTGTTTCTTGGATCGGCTTTGACAACTCGTCCAGGACAATCAGAAAAAAATAGGCTCAAAGCGGACCCTTGTTGGAGGCCTACCTCTACCGGAAAAAAGTCTGTATTCCTTATATGTGTATGAACGGTTGTTTTCGTCCTATCATATATGTCCCTAATTATATCTATATACTTCATAGGTACCCCTCTTGCATCTAGAAAAATCCCAAATCAGTTTACGTGGCACACTATCATATGTTTTTTCAAGATCGATAAAAACCATATGTAGATTGCGCTTCTTCTCCCTATACTTCTCCATCAATCTCCTTAAAATGTGTATTTCTTCCGTAGTTGACCGTCCTGGCATAAAACAAAATTGGTTTAGTGTAACTTGAGTTTCTTTCCTTTATTATAGTGTCAATTACTCTCTCCCATAACTTCATAGTATGACTAGCAATTTAATCCCCCTATAATTTCTACAATATTGTGCCTCTCCTTTTTTCTTATATATAGAGACCACTACACTCATTCTCCACTCATCTGACATTTTTCCTGTTTTGAAAATAATGTTGAACAGAGTAGTTAGCCATTGAACCCCTTCCTCTCCTAAAACTTCCATGCCTCAATGGGTATGTTATGCAGGCCAACTGCCTTAGCTCTTCCCATCTTCTTAAGTGCTATCTTCACCTCTCCTTGTGTGATGCTACGACAATCGTAGGTATTATGTTGTCATTTTTGTGTAGTGATGCTTTCTCTTTCTTCGTGGTCGACCCTTATGCTATTATAAAGGTTGTGAAAGTATGTTTGCCATTGCCCCTTCATGTCTTCTTCTTTGACTAAAACATGTACATCTTCTCCCTTTATAAACTTCACGACTCCTAGGTCTTGCCTCTTTCGATCTCTAGCTTTTGCAATCTTTAACATGTCACGCTCTCTGTCTTTTGTTTCTAATCTTTCCTACATCCTTTTATAGGCTGTGTTCTTTGCCTCCGTTACTGTCTTCTTCGCCTCCTTCCTAAGGATTTTGTAGTTCTCCCTCGCTCTCCTTTTCTCCTCCCCGTCTGTGCAGCTTAACATCTCTCTAAAACTCTTGTGCTTATTCCTTATTTTTCATTGCACATCCTCGGTCCACCACCACGACTCTTTATGTACGGTTGTCTTTTCTGTTGTTACCCCAAGAGTTTTCCTATCTGCGTGAACAATGGTAGAATCATACATATCAAGAATGAGCAATTGAGTGACTTTAATTATGTGAATTTTTTTGACTGCTACGATGTTTTGATTTCTCTTGGTGTACATGAGGACTGAGTCATTGATGTTGCTATCGTCCTTTGGTAATCAAAAATAAGTCCTCATTATTATCAATATGTATTAGGTTATTAATTTCTTTTAACTATAATGAGTGCCTTGTAATTCTGTACAATATCAGTGCATTTTGTCCCTTAATTAATGTATCAACATTTTACTATTTGGCTTCGCATGAATAAACTATTTGGATAGGGCCATCGACGGAGCCACCCATGTAAGGTTACAATAACATTCATGCAATTACTACATATTAGTAAGATTAGTCATTCTCTCGGTGTTGAATATTTCAATTAATTGGGTTGCTAGTTGTATATGAATAAGTTATGACTAAACAGTATTAGTCATTATAATAAGGTACTAAATTCATAATAATGACAAAGCTAAGAGTTTGGCTTAGTCAATAAATTAAATACTTGTCTATTCAATAGATAAGACTTAAAAAGAACAAACCTTCAATTAAATTCTTTAATGTGAAAAACGTTGTCTTCCACTATTCAAGGAAAACGCCAAACATTAGAGTGAGAAAGAATGCAGGAAGATAGTTTTCTTTGAAAAGGAAACCTAAATTACAAAATTTAATAAAAATGGGTCGTGGTTATGGTTGTTTCCAGCTATCAAAAATCTTAGGCCAGTGTACATAAGACTGACCAACATGGTCATAGACCGGATCTCACACCACATTTCAAGAACGAGCAATTGAGGCCTTCAGGTCATACTCTATTTGCTATTCGGATTGAGATTTATTCCAAAGAGGTTAAAAGTTCGAGTTCAGGACACGCACAGTGTGCGTGTTTTACTGCTACTAGGCCGAAGCGCTAGTTTGCGGGGTCACTTTATGTGGGCTACTGCGTAAGTCCTTGCCTAACCAAGGAAGCCGATGGACTCCTGATTTACATCCTGCACGATGCTCCTTGGAACTAGACAGTGAGGACTCCGGAGTGAGAGCTTTCACCTTTTACTCCAAGAAGGAGCAACTGAGAATCATTTTCTGCAAGATTTTTGCCGATGTCGTTTACATGAGGGCTAAGTAATTGATGTCGCTATCGTTCTGCTATGTGTTTTTTTTCTTTAATGCATGATGGTCAAATCCCAAATCCCAAACTTGGTTTACATGTGCTTTGTAAATCACTCTTGTCGTTGATATCTTTCAGTATCGCACTTGGTTATGTATGGAAAACTTCAATTAATACTTTAATGTCACTTTGATTGCACATAGAATTTCATAGTTTTTTGTTCAAATTTCTGAATGCCATCGTTACTGTCAATAATGAGTCTCCAATTGCATATTTTATTATATATAAGGAATGATCTAAAGATATCAAACAGTCGGAGGAGGGGCAGTGTCTTTGCACCTTTACTTTGAAGACGTATATTCTTGGACCTTATAAAATCGAACCAGATGGGTTGTTCATCGTGCGTTCGGATTCAGATTACAACCAAGTATTTTGTGTTGGTTCTATTTTCATAGATGAACACTTAATAATATTGGTTCCAACGGTAAGAAAACAAGTATAATGGCAAAAACAAAATCTATCTATTGTTGGTATTCCAATGTTCAATTTATAGTACAAAAATGAGTTAGTAACGCTAATTACTACCCAAAAGATCATGCTAATCAAATCCCCCAAATATGATAAGAATATCTACACATAATCCAAATAAATCAAATCAGTAATAAAGATATGTACAAAATCAATCTTCAGTCAAATCCTGTGAAATCTGGGATAGCACTAAGCGCTTGGCAGCTCGGCAGATCAGGTCGGCAAAGGTCAAGTCAGCTCCACAAAGCTCAGGTCGGCAAAAGTCAGGTCAACTCGTCTTCAATATTCAGCTCGGCAATCTTTAATACCCTCCTTCAAGTTGGCGCGTGGAGATTGAAATGCCCAACTTGGACAATAGAAAGCAAAAGTCACGAGTGCCAAAAGATTTAGTAAGTAGATCGGCAAGTTGGTGGGTCGTGGAGATATGTAGAGGACGAACGTGTCCAGCGGAGATGGCATCTTGGAGAAAATGACAATCAACCTCGATGTGCTTGGTTCGTTCATGAGCAACTGGATTCTAGGCGAGGTGTAATGCAGATTGGCTATCTGTGTAAAGGGTAACAGGTTCCTTATGTGAAATGCCAAGGAAATGAAGCAGCCCAAGGAGCCAATTGAGTTCACAAGTCATGTAGGCCATGGCTCTATATTCTGCCTCGGTGAAAGAGCGTGACATGGTAGCTTGTTTCTTGGTTTTTCAAGAAATTGGCGCTGAGCCGAGCTTGATAAAGTATGTAGTGAGAGACCGTCGTGTGATTGGGCAGCTTGTCCAATCCAAGTTACAGTAGGAAGTGAGATAAAAGTTACTCGAAGAAGGAAACAGAAGGCCTTGACCAGGATTACCTTTCAAATAACGAACAACCTTCAGAGCAGCATTCCAATGATCAAGCCGTGGTGTTTGCATGAACTGAGCCAAGATGTGCACTACATAAGAGAGTTCAGGACCTGTGACAGAAAGGTAGACAAGACGGCCAACAAGCTAGCGATACGGGAATGGATCGTCCAAGACTAGGCTGTCGGAGCTAGACAGACGATGTTGCTGGTCAGAGGCGTAGAAGAGGGTTTTGTTGCGAGTAGACCACAGCCAAAAAGAATGTCAAGTGCATACTTTCTCTAGGAGATAAACAATCCAGCTCGACTACGAGCAACTTCGAGACCAAGGAAATATTTCAAGGCACCGAGGTCTTTCATATGAAAACAACGACTAAGGTACTGTTTGAGCTGGTCTACGGCACTAGGATCGTTCCCTACGATAATCAGATCATCAACGTACACTAATAGAAAGAGCTGAACTTGATCGCGAGCGTAGCGAAACAATGAGCAGTTAGAGTGTGATTGAGCAAAACCATAAGCACATAACGCGTCAGAAAACTTGGCAAACCAACACCCTGGAGCTTGCTTGAGTCCATACCATGATTTGTGCAGTCGACAGACCTGATTGGAGTTTGCGGGTGCAAAGCCAGGTTGAGGTTTCATATATACTTCTTCATCTAGATCATCATGAAGGAAGGCATTGCAAACATCCATCTGACATATGGACAGGTTGTGAGCTGCAACAAGAGCTAGAAGAACCTGGAAAGTAACCATTTTGGAAGCGAGATCGAAGATATCATTGTAATCAATTCCTTCAACTTGGCAGTTGATACAAACAACAAGCAGAGGATTGTACCTTTCAACACTGCCATCTCAGTTGTATTTAATCTTGTATATCCATCTACATCTGATATTGCCTGAAGGCAGAGACTCAATTGTCCAAGTATGATTATCTTCTAGAGCACAAACCTCCTCTTACATAGCGGCTCGCCATCGAGCATCTTGTACTGCTTGTGAATAAGACTGAGGCTCTATAGATAAAATAAGTGCAGCAAAAAGGCTTGATGTGCCGAGGAACATTTTGAGTTACTAAGATAATTGTGAATGGAGTAAAGAGTACCTGAAGAGTTGGACGGAGGAGGAGAGGTCAAGGGGCTATACTCTGTAGTGTTAATATCGTACTCAGCAAAATGTCGTGGCATTTTCTTCACACAATGACCTCGGCCTAGAGGAGATGAATTGATCTGAGGCTCATTCGAATATTGAGATGAATCCACCGGCAGCTCAGATGATGAGTCTTGAGTGTGTTTTGTAGGGAGATCGGCAATGGGCAAAGATGGAGCTGGAGGGGGAGGTAGGGGAAACTAGGGAAGGTCAGCCTTGTAGGGTGGTTCATTATTATCCTAGGTAGGAACAGTCGGCGGAAGAGGTGGGTCAGGATGGTCAGAGGAGGAAAGGGGAAACGTGTTTTCAATAAAGGTTACATTGCGGGAAGTGAAGAGTGTTTGGGTTGTGAGGTCATGTATGTTCCATCCATTGGTGCCCGAAGGGTAACCCACAAAGACACATTTACGGCTACGTGTTTGGAATTTTTCGCCATGATGTTGATCGCTATAAGCATAGAAAAGACTACCAAAGACACGGAGAGTCAGAAGGTTTTCCAAATAGAAGTTCATAAGGTGTTTTACCATCAAGCAAGGGTGTTGGTGTACGATTAATGGGATATGCTGCAGTGAGAATGCATTCTCCCCAGAAGTAAATAGGTAAATTAGCTTGGAAACGTAGAGCACAAACCACATTGAGAATATGGCAATGTTTGTGTTCTACTCGGCCGTTTTGTTGAGAGGTTTATCGCATAGATGTTTGATGCAAGAATCCATGCTTGGAAAAGAAAGAACAAAGGGGCGAGAACTCCGAGCCATTATCAGATCAAAATGTTTTAATTGTTGTGTTGAATTGGGTCCTGATCATGGCAAAGTAATTTCAAACGATTGACGATACTCTATCTTTGGTTTTAAGTAGGTACACCCACACTGCCCGCGATTTTTCATCCACTAAGTTTAGAAAATAAGAATCCCCATAAGATTTTTTTTTGTGAGTCGCAGTGAATTAAGTCAAAACATTTATCAGCTATTGAATTACTCAAATCAAAGGGCCTTTTAGTTTGTTTAGCCTGGAAACATACATCGCAAATGGAATTTGAATCATATGTCATTGGAGAAAAACTGTTACATAGCAACCGCATTACAGTGGGAGAAGGATGACAAAGTTGATTGTGCCAGGTTACTGCATCCGGTGCAACTTTGACAGCAACAAGTCCGAACATGCGATTGGGCACGCAATATGTATAGCCCATTGGCCTTCTTACCCACTCCAATCCTCATCCTGGTATTCCGGTCATGTATTACACAACCATCATTAGTAAACAAAACAATCCGATTTCCAACACTCAACAATTGAGAAAGTGATAACAGATTGCAATTTAAATGAGACACCAACAGCACGTCATCAAGTGCAAGGTCAGCATTCATTCGGATTTGCCCTTGTTGTAACGCATATGTTTTAGTTCCATTAGGCATGCGTACAATACAAGGTTGGGTAAATGTATAGTTGTGGAGAAGATTCAAGTTACCCGTCATGTGATGAGTTGCTCATGAACCAATGATCCAACAAGAGTCAGAACACTCACCACTTAGGCGCTCATTCGAGGAGTGTTTTCGGGCATTAAGGGCTTCAATCACAACATCAAGCTTGGTCTTAGTCAGCTCAGCAAGGGTGTCCTTAACCGAAGTCGAAATGCCAGATGCTTTGGTTCGGCCATTGTCATATGAGCAGCAACTATTTTGGCCGAGCAGACGACCTGGAGGTCTTCCCCTTGGGCCGAGCTGACCCTTTGGGGCGATCACCCCACCAATCTGGATAACTAATAAGTTGGAAACAACCACTTACCTGGTGCCCTTTGCGTTGATAGTGTGTACACTTACCTGGTGTCCTTTGCGCTGACAGTGTGTATAGATGACATTGGGCTTCGGGAGGCGCAGGGCTGCCTTTCTTTTGGACACGGCAAATGCCGCTGATTCAGGCTGGGTCTCCACATTTGTTCGGCTAAGACTCTCCTCTTACACCACCATCTGATAAGCTCGATTCAAGGACGGAAGAGGCTCTTGGTTTACCATAGAAGAGCGTACCATATGATACACCTCATCCAGTCCCATTAAAAATGATGGATTTGGTCCGCTTTCACACATCGGGCAATGAGTTCGCGCATATCACAGGTACAGTTGGTACAGTTGCACATAGGCGGAGAATCATAGTCCTTAAGTTTATCCCACAGCTTTTTCAATTTCCTATAGTAAACCATAACGAAGTCCCCATTTTGTTTACATTTCGCGAGCACTTGCTTCAATTGCTGCACTCAAGGAGCATTCATCATAGAAAATCTTTGTTTGATATCATCCCACAGTTCCTTGGCCTCCTCAGCATAAGAAATTGTGGATCGCACACTTGGTTCTATTGTGTTTAGAATCCAAGCCATGATCGTAGAATTAACTAGTTTACAATTTGGCACATCAGGCAATTCATCGCTGGGTTTCCGAACTGAGCCGTCCAGAAAACCAAATTTCCATCGGGCAAGAAGCGATCCTCTGATCGCTCCTGCCAACTCTTCATAATTGGTTCTTGTCAATTGCACGGGAGTAACAAGTAATCCCAGATGATCTCCAAAGTGGAGATCATAGGGCGATATAGTTTTCTTTCTTTGCGGGTTCCGGTTGCCATTATGATAAGTGGTTATAGATGGTGAACCTGTCTCTGATACCATATAAAAAACTGTTGGACCGTGCACCTGCAATAAACACCACTAGAGGGGGGTGACTAGTGGTTAGCGGAAATTACACTACAACCCTTTGTAAAAATCCCCTTTGAAAAACAGAATCTAAGACCACCTCACATTCAGAATCCGTTTTTGAAAAATTTAAAACTAATTGTACACAGCTCCAAAAAGTATAAAACTTTTCAGAATTTAACTTTAATGTGTAAACAAGACTATATCCAAAAAGCAGACAAAAATAAGATCGTTTGACCATTCCAACAAATAAAAATTCATATGGTCAATCTAGACAGAATTGGATAGAATGTTGCTGATTTTGCAAAACGTGTTGCTCTTTGAATACTCAACCAAAACGATTGATCTTTATATCAAAACACTGCTTAGGATGTGTAGATGAAGTTTCAAAAAGGTCCTGACCTCAAAAAATTCTTGATAAATACAGAATTTAGGTTTTCTCAAAACTGGTCAGATTGCAGCCACATTGGAGCAGTTATCTTGTAAAGACTGAAAGACTAACTCTTTTTTGCTCAAATCAAGTGATTCTTGTTGCAAATGATCGCTAGCGGTCTGAAGTATAACTCCAAAAAAAAATCCCGAATTTTGAAAGTGTTTATCTATTTTTTCAAATTTTGAGAAATTGTGTGAAAACTGCAGTAATAACAGGCAGAAAACAGAAATAAAGAAACAAGACAAGAACACCGAAGATTTATCCTGGTTCGGTCAATGTGACCTACTCCAGTCCCAAGGAACACCTTTCTTTGGATTTCAATATGCAAACAAACACCTTACAATAAGAACCATGCTTGATCTTTGGGTTATACACTAACCCTACTTAAGTCTGGGATGATCACCTTCTAAGCAACACTTAGTCACAACACCTCTACAACCTATTGATATAGCCTTATAAGAATGGATAAGCAATCTTACAAATGAAGCTCAAGAGGCTTGTAGCACAACAAAAACAACAAGAACACCATTGCTACAAAGAATGGAACAAGAACAACAACAAGAAGAAGATGATAGCTAGACAATTCAACAAATGCTTGTAAGCTTCAAGTGTGTTTCATCTTCTTTACCATTGCCTCTATTTATAGTTTGAATTGAGCCTTAGAGATAAGACTTCCAATGTGTCGCCATCTTCATCATCAAGTCCAAAGGACTTCTATTCATTGGTTGGCCTTGTACATTTGGCAAAATAAGACAACATAATTGGTCCACCTTGGCATTACACTTGGCCAAAATTTTAAGCTCAAAAATGATTTGGAATTATCTTGAAAATGTGAAGATAATAGCAAGGGATAATACTCCATTATCCCCTCAACTTCTTGGCACAAACATAGGACATGTGAGGCTGAACAATTCAAACAAAAACAGCTCCAAAACTGCCCATTCCAGCTGTTGATTTAAGGCTGAATTTTCCAAAAAAAACTTTGATTCTTCTTTGTGAATTGTTGATAATAAAGAAAGGATAATACCACCAAATTATCCTCAGCTCCAAGCACAAGAATAGGGCAAGTGAGAGCTCCATTTGACTAAAAAATCTGCCAAGAAAAGTCTACTTTGAATTTTCCTAGTTGGCATTTTTGCCAACTAGCTCCTTTTTGATTAGTCCACTTGCCACCAACTCATAAAATATGTACACCAACATATCCACCTGATTATACACGTTTTTGAGCATACAAAAATGTGTAGCAACTCAAATTTGTGAAGAAGAAATTAATAGACAATAGTTGACAAGATTATGTCAACGTGTAACACCGAAATTCCTAATATTTCTTCTTATATGTCATGATCATTTCCAAACCTTTAACACCTTTGATACCTCTGAATAATTATGATAAATATGCTCTTATAACACATATAAGAGAGTCTTTAAGAAAAAATAGAATATGATATCTCAAATCGTCACATATCCAGCTATAGTCAATAATATCATCATGTGAGAGAATAAGATAAAGAATCACCAAGCTAATAATAAATCAGCTCTAGAATGAAGATAATAATATACTCAAGAGATTCCTTGAGTGAAAATATCAAAAATACCCTCGGAGTGAAATGACGAAAATGCCCCTCGTATATGAAACCTCCAGAATTGACCCGGATGGTGAGAAATAATTATGATATCACCTTTGTCATGATAAATAGTATAAGAATGCACCCTTGAATTATTTTCACCATGTGATGTTCCTACAAAACTCAAAATACCAATTTTGCTCTTTTTGGTAAGTTGTAAAAACTTTCAAGGCACGTTAGTCACAATACATTTAAAATCATCAAAATCACATAAGATTCACATAATGAGCATGTATAAATCATATACCAATGAAAACAACAATTTTAACACATTTTAGAAAATTATTTCTAAAACCCCAGACATCGATCGATCGAAGTGCCTCAGCTTCAGAGATCGATGTCTCACAGAAAGGTTTAAGTTTTGTCTCTGATCTACATCGATCCATCAAAGTGAGGGTTCGATGTACATCGATCGATCAATGTGTCTCAGGTTTAGAGATCGATGTCTCATCGTAAGGTGTTGAACTTTCACTGCCTTACATGGATCGATCGATGCGATAGATCTATGTACATATATCGATCGATGTGCAACAACCTGAGAGATCGATGTCAACTTTTTCAACTTTTAACCACATATTACACCATGTATGGCATTTTTAAGTATTCACCACTTAAAATCATGACTTTGAAAATCATCCAAACATATTTCTCAACATTCTTCCCTTTTTGGATGATTGTCAAAATAACCTAACATGATTTTAATGTCACAACTTATAACCAATTGTTTATCAAACTTTGTTTTTAACAAACTTTTAAATAGTACGCTCCCCCTCAACTTATACTCTCCCCCTCAAATTATACTCTCCCCCTTAACATATGCACAACTCATACCATTTGAAACTTAACATGTTTTACCAACTCAAAAAACTTAGCATGACTTACCAACTCTCAAATCATGTTCTTATTCTATCTCCTCCTTTATTTTGTAAATCATGCAAAAGATAGAACTACGCAATGGTATCGTAAGTGATCATACATTACTTGGCTCGTAAGTTTTTAAAAGTGGCTTGATTAAGGGATTTGGTAAAGATGTCAGCTATCTGATGACCAGTTCTTATATGGTTTATAACTATATCCTCATTTTGAACATGATCTCGAAGGAAGTGGTAACGCACCTCAATGTGTTTGGCCTTAGAATGAAGCACCGGATTCCGAGAAAGATTGATTGCACTTGTGCTATCGCAGAAAATTGGAATCTTATTCATTTTAATGCCAAAATAACTAAGTTGGTGTTTAAGCCAAAGTATTTGGGTAGTACATAAACTTAAGGCTATATACTCGGCTTCAGTGATAGAAAGAGCTACACTAGCTTGCCTTTTAGAAAACCAAGAGATCAAGTTGGTTCCTATGAATTGACATGTACCGCTAGTGGATTTTCTATCTAATTTGCAACCACCATAATCAGCATCACTATATGCGTGTAATTCCAACTTAGCATTTCTATCATACCACAATCCTAAGTGAAGTGTGTGTTTAAGATATCTAAAGATCTTTTTCACCGCATTGTAATGTGATACCTTGAGACAAGATTGAAACCTAGCACACATGCACACACTAAACATGATATCAGGTCTTGATGCAGTTAAGTATAACAGTGATCCAATCATAGACCTTTAAAGTGTGTCATCAAAAGGTTTACCATTTTCATCCTTATCTAGTTTGGTGCTAACACTCATGGGGGTAGTTGTAGGTTTCAACTCTTCAAAGCCAAACTTCTTAATCATATCATTGACATACTTAAGTTGGCTAATGTGAATTCCTTGAGGGGTTTGTTTGATTTGAAGGCCTAAGAAGTAGTTCAATTCTCCTACCATTGACATTTCAAATTCTGACTTCATACACTCTTCGAAGTCTTTTATTAAAGGTAGGGTTGGTTGAACCAAAGATAATATCGTCTACATATATTTGAACTATTAACAAGTCATTATCTTTTCTTCTTAGAAATAATGTGTTGTGGATTGTCCCCCTTTGATAATTATTTGCAATAAGAAAGTTTGCAAATCTATCATACCAAGCTCTTGGAGCTTGTTTCAAACCATATAAAGCTTTCTTAAGCTTGTAAACATGGTTAGGATTCTTTGGATCTTCGAATCCAGAGAGTTGTTAGACAAACACCTCTTCTTGGATGTATCCATTCAAGAATGCACTCTTGACACCCATTTGGAAGAGCTTAATATTGCTTAGTCTTGCAATCGTGAGTAACAATCTAATTGCTTCTAGTTGTGCAATGGGTGTAAAGGTTTCTTCATAATTTATTCCTTCTTGTTGATTATAACCTTGTGCGACTAGTCTAGCCTTATTTCTTGTAATTTTTCCTTGTTCATCCATTTTATTCCTAAACGCCCATTTCGTTCCAATTATAGACTTGTTTTCGGGTTTAGGTACTAAGTCCCACACATTGTTCCTTGTGAATTAATTTAATTCCTCATGCATAGCATCTATCCAAGATATATCACCTAAGGCTTCCTTTACATTCTTAGGTTCTAATTGTGAGATTAAGATATGTCCTTTAAGTTGACTTATATTTCTACGTGTTCTAACCCCAACACTTGGATCCCCAAGGATTAGTTCTCTAGGATGCCACCAATTCCTAGATTGACTAGGTTCACCCTCATCTTGTTCAAATGTTTCATTAGTGTGAACATTATCATATGTAATTTGATCATTAGTTGTATTATCTTCTAATTGCAAAGTTTCTTCATTTATTTCATCTAAGGGTTCATGCATGTCTTGTTCAGGGGGAGTTAGTTCTAGATGATCAATTACAGGCTCAAGTAATACATCATCATCAAACATATTTTCAACATTATTCTCATGTTTATGTTGAGTTGTATCACTAGCTTCAAAGCATGCATTTTTATTGAATTTCACATGTATAGATTCAATTATTTTTCTAGATGCAGGATTATAACACCTATATGCTCTAGAATTAGTTCAATAACCAACAAATATACATTCAATAGACTTTTGTTCAGATTTGTCTAGATTATCCTTAGTGTTCAACACAAAACACTTACATCCAAATACTCTAAGATAATCTATTTTAGGTTGTCTATTGTTTAACAACTCGTAAGGTGTTTTATTTAATTTCTTTCTAATAGAAAGCCTATTTATAATATAGCATGCACAACTAACAGCTTCAGCTCATAAATATTTAGGTAATTTATTTTCACATAGCGTAGTTCTAGCAACTTCTTGAATTGTTCTATTTTTGCGTTCAACAACTCCATTGAGTTGTGGTGTTCTTGGTGCTGAGAATTCATGTTTTATTCCATGTAATTCACAAAACTTGATTACATCTTTGTTTTTAAATTCTCCACCGCTATCACTTCTAATTATTTTGACATTTGTTTCGTATATATTTTCAAGTTGCTTGATAGGAGTTTCGATTGCCAATAGAGCATCGTCTTTGTGTGTTAAGAACAATGTCCATGTGTAGCGTGAGTAATCATATACTATGACACACCATAGTAGTGTCCACCTAGACTTCTTGTCCTACTTGGACCAAATAAGTCTAAGTGAAGCAATTCTAGTACATGACTAGTACTCACATCATGTTTCGGTTTTAATGTTTCTTTAGTGTGTTTTCCTTGAATACATGTTTCACACATTTGAAAATTATCTAAGTCCAACTTAGGCATATCTCTAATTAAATTCTTTTTAGATAATTTCTCAATGGTTGAAATTCCTATATGGCTTAATCTTCTATGCCATAAATTCACATCTAAGTCATGTGATATTAGAAACTTATTCTTAGTATCTAACATATTATATAAGGTAAGAGTATAAATGTTACCATCGCTATTTCCTTTTAAAACTATTTCTCTTTTTTCATTTATTATATCACAAGAATCCGGAAGAAAAGAGATATTATAACCACAATCTATAAGTTGAGAAATACTCAGTAAATTATAAGAGAGATTGCTTACTAAGAACATATTTCGTATTTAAAATGTGTTAGGGTCTCCAATTGTTCCTTTTCCAAAAACTTGTCCTTTGTTGTTGTTACCGAATGTTACTTTTCCTCCATTCTTGATGTATTCCAATTCGGCAAATAGTTTGGGGTTTCCCGTCATATGCCTCGGACACCCACTATCTAAAAACCATTTGGTTTTTAGATTCTTTGACTTTGCCTCCTTCTTGCATTCCTTGCGTTTTTCCTACAATGGAGACAAAGTTTTAGGTACCCTTTATTTGAGTCCTTCAATGTTAGGGGCACCATTCTTGTTTAGATATTCCTTAGGTATCCAAACTTGAACATACCTTCTAGGCACAATTTTAGCATTGTTATAATTTGGAAAATAAGAAGGATTAGCATATAGATGATCATTCAATATAAGTGAAGATGCATTCTTTTACACGTTACGCCATGGTTCATAATCATTATATGATGGCCGATTTTTATAATGTGTATAAGGCATGCAATTTTGTTTCTTGAATGGTGCTATATAATTGTGTTCATAGGCATTTCTATAAGACTTATATGAGTGTTGCCTATACTTAGGTTCATAATAAGTTGGATACATTTTATTCTTTCTGGTTGTATTCTTATATATATATATATGTGTGCATAATTTCTAGGTTTTCTAGATGCGAAATTTGGCCTAGATGTATGTTTATGGGTGTGTATATTTCTGGGTGTGTGTTGTATTTTTGCCTTAGAATAAGTAGAAGAGGGAGTAGAAGAAGATTTAGCAGGCAAAGTCGTTTTTATTGTTTTATAAGGTTGTTTAGTAGTTGATGATACAAACTTAGTCTTTTTATCAACTTTGTCATCTTCTTCTTTATACCCTAATCCAATTTTATCATTTCCATATTTTTGCGATGATATAAGTGTATCTAACATATTAGCGCCTAATTTAAATTGTTCTAACATTTTTTTGAAGTTAAGTTTAGAAGACTTAAGTTGTATTATTTCATGTTCACAACTTTCCAACTTAGACTTTAACATATTATTTTCCATTTTTAACTTTTTTTTAAATCTTTCCTATATGATTCAATTTTATTCTCTAAAGAATCAAGAGTATTAGTAGACTCTTGTTTAAGAGATTCTAATCGATCAGAAAATTTCAAGTTGGACGTCTTCAACTTGTCATTTTCTTCAACTAGTTTCTTCTTTTTTTTAGAGAGCCTCTTACAGTGAGCATGCATTCTTAAGAACTCCTCATTAATTTCATCAAATGTCATGTCACAATCAGAATCACTATCAGAAGAAGAACATATCTCGTTGGATACGAAGCAGACTTGAGCTTCCTTAGTTTCGGATTCTGAGTCGGATGAGTCGCTCCATGTGCTCACCTTCATTGCTCGTTTCCCTTTCCTTGCCTTTGACTCCTTTGTCTTTGTCATTTGTGTCTCCTTATCCTTGGCTTGTTTATTATTGTTGTTATTATTATTATTTTTCTTCGTGGGACAATCATATGAAATATGTCCTTTTTGACCGCATTCATAACACTTTAATTCTTTATTATACCATTTGTTTGTGTTATTTTTCTTAGGTTGAGAAGAAGAAGAAGAAGAACGTTGTCTATTTCTATTAGGACGTTTGAAAAACTTTCTAAGTTTTCTTGCTATTAATATCAAGTCATCATCTACTTCAATATCACTATTACTATCATCATGATTTGTATGTGTTTCTGTTGTTTTGAAAGCTATTGACTAACTTGATGATTTAGATGACTCGGACTTCCGTCGGTTTAGTTTTACCTCATAGACTTTAAGAAACCTAATCAATTCATCCATCTTAATGATTGACTTTGTCTCCTTGATTGCAGTCACCTTTGGATCCCATTCAGCAGGAAGGCTTTGTAGCACTTTTTGAACTTTTTCATTGTTTGTGAGTGATTTGCCTAAAGCTTCAAGGGCATTAAAAATGTTAGTAATCCTCAAATCCATATATGTTATGGATTCGTTTGGCAACATTTTGAAAGACTCTAATTCAGTCATAAGCATGTTTATTTTTGACTCTTTTACGCCACTAGTACTTTCATGCTTTAATACAAGTGATTTCCACATATCGTGTGTACTTATGCAATTTGACACATATCCTGCTTCAGAAGTTGTAAGTCCATTCAAAAGTAATTGCATAGCTTTAGCATTCATGGACATTTTCTTTTTATCTTCCGATGACCATTCACTTTTATATTTTTCAACCTCTTGTTTGACTCCACTAACTTGTACAACTTTCATTGGAATATACAGTCCATCTTCAACTATAGACCATAAATCGATGTCTATAGCCATTAAGAATAGCCTCATTCTTAGTTTCCAATGAACAAAATTATTGCCATCAAAAAGAGGAGGGCGTTGTGTAGACATACCTTCCAACTCACCTTTATGAGAAACAATAGCCATTGTATGTACCTTGGGTTTGAGACAAGCAGTATATAATGAATTGTTGTTTCTTGGTCTTGTATTGTTCGTATGGTGTTGAATCTTGCTTCTTTGATTGGTGTAGACCTTGCTCTGATACCAATTGTTGGATCGTGTAGCTGCAATAAACACCACTAGACAGGAGGGGGAGTGAATAGTGTTTAGTGGAAATTACACTACAACCCTTTGTAAAAATCCCCTTTGAAAAACAGAATCTGAGATCACCTCAGATTCAAAACCCGTTTTTGAAAAATTCAAAACAAATTGTACACAACTCCAAAAATTATGAAACTTTCTAGAATTTAACATTAATGTGTTAACAAGACTCTTTCCAAAAATCAGACAAAAATAAGATTGTTTGACCCTTCAAACAAATAAAAAGATTCAGATGGTCAATCTGGACAGAATTGGACAGAATGTTGGTGATTTTGCAAAACGTGTTTCTCTTTGAATACTCAACCAAAAAGATTGATATTTATATAAAAACACTCCTTAGGATGTGTAGATGAAGTTTCAAAAAGGTCCTGGCCTCAACAATTCCTGATAAATACAGAATTTAAGCTTTCGCAAAACTTGTCAGGTTGCAGCCAGATTGGAGCAGTTATCTTGTAAAGACCGAAAGACTAACTTTTCCTTGCTAAAATCAAGTGATTCTTGTTGCAAATGAAAGGTAACAGTATGAAGTATAACTCCACCAAAAATCACAAATTGTGAAAGTGTTTAGCTATTTTTTCAAATTGTGAGAAGTTGTGTAAAAACTGCAGTAAAAACGGGCAAAAATTAGAAATAAAGAAACAAGACAAGAATTCCGAGGATTTATTCTGGTTCGGTCAATGTGACCTACTCCAGTCCCAAGGAACACCTTTCATTGGATTTCACTATGCAAAGAAACACCTTACAATAAGAACCAAGCTTGATCCTTGGGTTGTACACCAACCCTACTCAAGTCTTGGATGATCACCTTCTAAGCAACACTTAGTTGCAATATCTCTACAACTTATTGATATAGCCTTATAAGAATGGCTAATCAATCTTACAAATAAAGCTCAAGAGGCTTGTAGCACAACAAAAACAATAAGAACACCTTTGCTACAAAGAATGGAACAAGAACAACAACAACAAGAAGATGATAGCTAGACAATTCAACAAATGCTTGTAAGCTTCAAGTGTGTTTCATCTTCTTCACCGTTGCCTCTATTTATAGTGTGAATTGAGCCTTGAAGATAAGACTTCCAATATGTCACCATCTTCATCATCAAGTCCAAATATCTTCTCATCATTGGCTGGCTTTGTACATTTGGCAAAATAAGACAACATAATTGGTCCACCTTGGCATTACACTTGGCCAAAATTTTAAGCTAAAAACGATTTGGAATTATCTTGAAAATGTGAAGATAATAGCAAGGGATAATACTCCATTATCCCCTCAACTTCTTGGCACAAACATAGGACATGTGAGGCTGAAACATTCAAACAAAAACAGCTCCAAAACTGCCCATTCCAGCTGTTGGTTTAAGGCTGAATTTTCCAAAAAAAAACTTTGATTCTTCTTTGTGAATTGTTGATAATAAAGAAATGATAATACCACCAAATTATCCTCAGCTCCAAGCACAAGAATAGGGCAAGTGAGAGCTCCATTTGACTAAAAAATCTGCCAAGAAAAGTCTACTTTGAATTTTCCTAGTTGGCATTTTTGCCAACTAGCTCCTTTTTTATTAGTCCACTTGCCACCAACTCATAAAATATGTAAACCAACATATCCACCTGATTATACACGTTTTTGAGCATACAAAAATGTGTATCAACTCAAATTTGTGAAGAAGAAATTAATAGATAATAGTTGACAAGATTATGTCAACGTGTAACACCGAAATTCCCAATATTTCTTCTTATATGTCATAATCATTTCCACACCTTTAAAACCTTTGATACCTCTGAATAATGATGATAAATATGCTCTTATAACACATATAAGAGAGTCTTCAAGAAAAAATAAGAATGTGACATCTCAAATCGTCACATATCCAGCTATAGTCAATAATATCATCATGTGAGAGAATAAGATAAAGAATCACCATATTATCTTCAAGTTAATAATAAATCAGCTCCAGAATGAAGATAATAATATACTCAAGATATTCTTTGAGTGAAAATACCAAAAATACCCTCGGGTTGAAATGACCAAAATGCCCCTAGTATATGAAACCTCTAGAAATGACACGAATGGTCAGAAATAATTATGATATCACCTTTGTCATTATAAATAGTATAAGAATACACCCTTGAATTATTTTCACCATGTGATGTTCCTACAAAACTCAAAATACCAATTTTGCCCTTTTTGGTAAGTTGTAGGAACTTCCATGGCACGTTAGTCACAATACGTTTAAAATCATCAAAATCACATAAGATTCACATAATGAGCATGTATAAATCATATACCAATGAAAACAACAATTTTAACACATTTTAGAAAATTATTTCTAAAAACCCCAAACATCGATCGATCGAAGTGCCTCAGCTTTAGAGATCGATGTCTCACAGAAAGGTTCAAGTTTTGTCTCTGACCTACATCGATCGATCGAAGTGCACCGTAAGCTCTTGAACTTTCAATGCCTTACATGGATCGATCAATGTGATAGATCTATGTACATAGATCGATTGATGTGCAACAACATGAGAGATCGATGTCATCTTTTTCATACATGTTACACCATGTATGACATTTTTAAGTATTCACCACTTAAAATCATGACTTTGAAAATTATCCAAACATTATTCTCAACAAAAACAAGTATAATGGCAAAGACAAAATCTATCTATTGCAGGTATTACAATGTTCATTCTAGAGTAAAACAATGAGTTAGTAATGCTAATCACTACCTAAAAGATCATGCTAATCAAATCCCCAAGTATGGTAAGGATATCTACACAATAATTCAAATCAATCAAATCATTGATAAAGATATACACAAAAATCAATCTTCACAAATCGCGTGATATCTAGATAGCGCTTAGTGCTTGTTAGCTCGGCAGGTCGGGTCGGCAAAGGCCAGATCAGCTCGGCAAAGCTCAGGTCGACAAAGGTCAGGTCAGCTCGGCTTCAGTATTCAGCTCAACAATCTTTAATACCAACCCATCCACCTATAGAACTTAACGCAAAATTTTCATGTCAATTGAATGCTAATAAGAATAATAATTTTAATAAATATATAATACACGTTATGATTTTGTTCAAAATTATAAAACATCATTTTAATATGATACATAGTGATTTATATATAAAACAGAACAGTATAATATCATTTCAATTGATTTAATGACTGTTCAAAAAATATTGTATTAGTTTGATTTTGTTCAAAATGATTTTTGTAGATTCCTATATGAATCTATTTAAGGATATAATCTCATTCTTTTAGCGAGACATACTTTGGTCATGATTGGGAAAATGACTTGTATCAAAGAGAGCGTACCTAGACACCTTGATGCATAGCTTCTTGGCCACCTATCTTGTGACTAAATGTCATGCTTTAGAAAGTCGACAATTCCATCCATCCAAATGTCATGTAATCAATTTGAAGCATCTCGGCCTAATAGTATGCTCGGTGCCTAGTTCCATCGTTATCTTCTTACCCAGCACTATTGGAGTTGACGATGTTAAACGAAAAAATGAGTCAGCCTTTTTGTTAGATAACCGAGAGATATGTTTGATTTCAAGTTTGTTGGATATATCCTTGAGTTGCTCAACCTTTGATAAATATCGTTTAATCTAATTTTCTATTAACCTAGACCACGATGAGTTGAGAATCACTCTACAATTTAACTTTCTGAGCGCCTAGTTTTGCATGAGGCTTAGGCCAACAATCAATGCTTTGTATTCGGGTTCTCTTTTTATTGTGTTCAAAGTCGAATCTCAACACATATTCAAATTTTTTTCCTTTTGGGGCTTATGGTCAGGAGACCTGCTCTATTACGATCTCGGAAAGGGGATCCATCCATGTATATGGTCTATTGGCTCTTATAAGCCTGCTCATCCTCTACATAAATTCCTTCGATGAATAAAAAATTCAATCTTTTATTTTCATACATTGAAAATTACAAAATTTAATATTTGATATACATATAATATATACATAATATATATATATATATATATATATATATATATATATATATATATATATCAAATATTAAGTTTTGCAATTTTCAATATATAAAAATAAAAGATTGAATTTGTTCTCCCTCTATTCTTTATTCTTTTCTTATGGAAATTTATTTCTTCTTAACAGTAATGATTAGAAAGCAAATTAATTATGTGAAATTAAATTAGAAATCAAAGGAGTTTTGCTTGGATTAAAGCAGCATGGAAATCAGAAGAAGTTAACAATAGTTATTTGCTGCATAATCTACACGCAGTAATGAAATAAGTACATCCAGTTTATAATTAACTACAAATAAAATGGTGTAATGTGGACGTATCAAATTAAAACATTTATAACCTCTTGATTAGGTCAACTTAAATATGTATTACTTTATATAATCTTGTAGAACCGAATGTGAAGTTGTGTGTTCATATTAGTCTTGATTTTCAACTAAGCCATATTAACTGATTAAATAATCGTTATACGGATGTAGTATCGATCAATGAATTTACTTTATGTTCCGTGATAAAGGTTTTTAACTACAAATAATTTATTTATGTCAAATCAAGCATTACACAATATTTACCAATTGAATTTATATTCCTTTGTTCGGAATTGTCTTAACTTTCACATAAAGTGCGACACCAAAAAATGAAAAATGTGCACGTAATACATTACATGTTAATGTATAATAATGAACTCGGGCTTTGAAATGTATTCAAAAATTACACAGTATGTTAGGTCACTTAGAACACACTAGAAGGGGGAGTTGAATAGTGTGCACCAAGTATGGATATTTTCTTGAATATTTTTCGTTTTTGATTGCAACCAATACTTGGCTATGTTCTTAAAATGAATAAAACTCTGCGGAAGCGTAAAGAACACAAAGATGTATAGAGGTTCAAGTCAAATTACTCTACTCCTCTACCTTCTTAATTTTTCTCGAGAAGGATTTTGAAAGGGGGATTGTTATTTCTATGGGGAAACAACAATTAAAGAAACAAAATCCAACAAATAACTAGGCCACACCCCTAGACCACAACCAAGAAATCTAACCACTTGAAGTCTACCCTCCAAGGACCTTCTTTGCTCTCAAAGAAATCTTGTAGGAAGTATAGTGCACCACAACACTATCAACTAACCCTCCAAGGTCTAGATTTTCCAACCAAGAAGCACCTTGCCTTTTGACCAACAATCTACTTCACCTCTCACAATCTTTACACACCAAGAAGAAGACTCTTCTTCTTCTTACAAACACAACTCTCAACAATAAAGTAAAATATACAATGTTTACAACTATTTTGAGAGCTTGAACCTTGAGAGAAAACTTGAGAGCTTGAAAGTGTAGAAAGTTGGAGAAGAATGGGATCAAACGCTTGTTTTATCATCCTTGAAAATATCTGCCCATTTGAAACCATCTCAGAGCCAATAATGGGCTTTGTCTTCTTGTGATAGCATGTCTTCTTCATTGGAGATCTCCTCTTGGCTTGTAGCAACTTTCTTAGAGAAGCTTCTTGATGAAAGCTAGAAGAGGAAATCTGACTTTCTCAAGAATGAGAGAGACCATGTGAAAATATCACTAAAAGAGGAGGGTACAAAGAGTCAAATAATGTGATAATGTAAAGCATAAGACTTTTGTAACATTAATCACATGAAGCGCCTAATGTATTTATTAAACAGGCGTTCAATGTGACATAGAGCGCTTTAAGTGAATTTGAACAAGCGTTCGATGTCACATAAACCGCCTTATGTGAGCAATTTAAGACGTTCGAAGTCACATGAAGCGCATAATCTCAGCCTTCATGCTTGTTCAAAGTTGTTCTGACTTTTATCAGAAGTTAGCTTGATATACGTGCCCATTTTGGAGGGAAAGTACTTTTGACTTAGTGGTACACATGAAGCACCTAATGCAGTGGTTCAAAGTGTATTGCATTTTTTCCAAGACACATGAAGCGCCTAATGTAGGCGTTCGAAGTGTCCGAACGTCCAGACACTTCACATGAAGCGCCTAATGTAGGCGTTCGAATTGTACTGGATTTCTCCAAGGCACATGAAGCACCTCATGTAAGCTTTCGAAGTATACTGACTTCCAACCACTTCACATGAGGCGCCTAATCCGTCGTTTCATGTACTAATTTGCGCAAATCATCAAAACTCAACCTGTTCTAACATTCTCCCTCTTTTTGATGATTTCAAAAAATGCATAACTTTTAAATTTAGCTCCCCCTTAACTTATGCTCTCCCTCACTTGGTGCAAGAGAAATGACCTGGAATCAATAAGTCAAAAATGATGACGCAAGTAACAATTAACATAGGAAACATCATTTAGAAAATAGCAAAATACCAAGTCAATTAATCTCTCAAGTTAGACATTTTCACAGAAAAATACACAGAAGTTACATGTTTTCACCACCAGCACCTCCACTTGGAGGTGTGAATCCACCAAAACCAAATCCTTCATTGGCTGCAAAATCAGCTAGTCTACCCATGGACCCTTCAACACCGCCAGAGCCGCCAGCTGCACCACCACCACTTTCTCACCCTAAATCATCAAAATTAGGGGGAATAGCCCACGAACTGATCTGCATGAAAGAATTTTTAAATACTGTCATGCGAAATTCATTTCACGCATGCTGGGCTTCATGCTCAGCATCACGAAGATGCAATTGTTGAACAGGTAATTCAAGAGAGGCTATTCATGATAGCAACTCAGACGAATTGCTACCACTTGTATCTTCGTGAGGTCCTTCATCAAACTCATCAGCACTGTCAGGAATGGTAGTGGCTTTCCGTCGTTGAGAATCAATGGCTTGAGCAATGTTGTAGTTATCATAGAAGTCCATCTTAGCGACTTGGATCAGTTCTTCATCAGGAATGGCTATACCTTTTGGCTTTAAAAGAATAGTGACAATATTGGCAAAAGATAAAGCTTTGGACCCTTTCCAGAGAGCAGCAAACATGACTTCTACAATAATCCAGGCTAGATTTAGTTGCGTCTCATATTTGATGCGGTAAGTGACATAGAAATCCATGTTGCTTGGATTTCTAGTCGACTTACCATTTACGCAGTAAGTGACCACAACCAGCAAAATGCGGTCCACCAAAGGCATATTCTGAGTCTTTCGTGAGGAAAAATACCCTAGATCGAATTTGACATCCTGCTCACTAACTCTGTATTTACTACTCTAGTCAAATACAGAGAAATCACTCAGCCCCTCATTTCTTATTCTAAGAACTTCACAAATTTCTGGTATAGAAAAGCTGAGGGGTGTACCATGAACAATAATGTGCAAGGAGAATGGTTGAGACTTAGATTGTGGGGTAACCCACATGTTGGCATAGAATAGTCTGGCGTGTTCTCTAGAGAACTTTTGCATGTCAAATCTGGACGAGAGAGGTGTTAGATTATAAAATGTTTTGATGATATGAAAAGATGTTTTAAAAGCACTAAGATGGAATTTCACACCTTGAATTTGAAGCAAATTGAGAAAAACATGTTGCGAGACGCAAATCTCTAATGGATCGGTTGAAGTATACATCAGTCCCTCACGAGGCACATGGATCGATCCATGTGAAGTTTGGTAAATGTTTGAGCTCTCAGATCCACGTCATACTCTCAGCCAAGAGACGTGGATCGATCGACGTAGATCTGAGAGACATCGATCTCTCAGTCAGGCATACGTCGATTGATCTACGTATAACTGAGAGACGTCAATCTCTCAGCTAAAGGTATGTCGATCGATCGACGTACATCTGAGACACGTCGATCTCTCAGCTAAGGCTACGTCGATCGATCGACGTACATCTGAGAGACATCGATCTCTCAGCTAGCAGATGTCGATCGATCGATGTCATTCTGAGAGACATCGATCTCTCAGCTTTGGCACGTAGATCGATCGACGTCTCCAGAATTCAAAAATTTTCAAACGGTGGAACAAAATCCAAGGGAGATCTATGATATTTTCTCTCTCCAATCTTGCTCAAATTTCTTGTGGACTTTAACCCAACATACTACATGCTTCCTTGACTATTTTAACCATGTCTAAGATACTCTAGGGTGGCTATTCAAGATCAAATCATTCCATAGGGTGGCTAAAGACTATTTGGGGACTATCTTGACATTTTTGAAGATGAAGACTTGGTGGAGAGCCTAAAAAACGTGGTCAACTTTATCTATAAATAGAAGAGGTTTGGATGAAGCAATTACATACTTTGAACATCATCTAGCTTCATCTTCCATTGTTGTATAGTTCTCTCATACTTGTAAATTTGCTTAAAGCTTGTTTAGCTTTTATTTGCTCTTCATTGTTGTATATTGAGAGAAAGTGAGTCAAGCACAAGAGGAACCATAAATACTTGATCTCTTGCTTGTGCTTAGACTTGTGCGAAAGTGTGAACCTTACTATATTTTTTCAACCCACTGTGAGAAGTTCTTGAGGGAACTTTTGTTGAAGTTGTGAGGAAGCAAGAAGTTGTTCTTGCTAAGAACTGTAGTTGTTGTATTTACACAAGTGTGATTTATGCAAGAAGTTGCTGTTGTTGTTGCTTACACTAAAGTGTTAGTGTAAGTGTTGTTGTGGTTGTTCTTATTGTTCATAATAAGAAGAGTAGTTGTTGAAAATCTACTTTGGAAACAAAGTGGTAGTTGTAGGATCTGCAAGGCACCACTAGAAGGGGGGGGGGGTTGAATAGGTGGTGCGGAAAGTGTGGTTTTTAAAATTTGTTTAAAACTAAACAACTCAACTTCTGAAAACAGATTCTGTTTTAAGGATTATTTTTAAAACGTTTTTAAAACCAGGTTATAGGTCTCCAAAAATTCTGAAATTTTGAGAGAACTTAGCCTCAGATGTTATGAGGATCCCCTAAAAATTTCAAATTAAAATTCAACCTTTAACCCCTTCAAAAACCGTTGGTGATCAGATTGCGCAAATCTGCCAGAAACGGTAGACGGTTTTGAAAAATTTATTCCTAATTATGTGCAAGTCCAAATGCTCTGAAAATTTAACCACTAACTCCTTATGTACTATATTTAAGTGAGTTGAAACAGTTTTGAAAAATTCTTTTGGGAAGTAAGTCAATTACAATCAAAGTCTCAACCTTTGCAAGTCTGAAAATCAGACTGTACTAGTCTCAGAACTTTTAATGTTTGATCGACTTATACTTATCCAAAAGGGTAGAAACTTATGCCAAATTAACCGTAGAACGTGTAGCTATGTTTCTGGAAATTTTCGTGATTTTTGAAATTCGTTTACTATTTTTACGGACGCCAACAAAAAGAGTAAACAGTGTAGTAACAGAAAGTAAATGCTGAAAGTAAATGGCACCAAGAATTTTATACTGGTTCGGTTATAAACAACCTACGTCAGTCTTCAAGGAACACCTTCCTTGGTTCACACTAGTCACACACACGTAATACACCTTACCACAGGGTTGATGGAGTTACACACCAACTCCAACCCTTTACAAACCTTGTACGTTGAATACAATATGCACGAACACCAACACCTCGCAAGAATGAAGATTGATCACACCTTGATCAATCTTTTACAAAGATATGGAATATGTGGTGGTCTATAACAAGCCTATTCAAGATTGAAAATATGAATACAATAGGCTTTCAAGAAGAAAGAAAGAAAGAGAATGTAGAAGAAGAAGGCTAGAACACTTTTGATCCTTGAACTTGCAACTCTTGTTCTTGTTCTTTTTTTGCTCTTCTTTCTCTCCTTTTAATTTGTTTTGGCCGCCCCCCTATATTGCTATCCCCCTCTTGAAAATTATCTTCTAAGTCCTTGGGAGAATGTAAGACATCATTTTGACATGGTCTTGCTTACTTGTCACCTTCTCATTGGATGATCACTTAAGCTTTGCTTACTTGGCACTTCATGATTGGTTGGATGTTGTCATCATTGATGACTTGGAAAAATCTGAGAATAACACTTAAAACATGTGCCAATATCAATCATAAAATTATTTCCATAATGCACAAGATTGTCACATAAATTGCAAGACAAAATTCCTTCCACGCAAATGCAAGAAAAATCGGCCATTAAGAGTTTAGCTTGCTGAAATTTCAGCATGTGATACATGAAGATAAAATTCAAAATATTACCATTTTTCTTTGATTTTTCTAATTAAAATAAATCAACAATTGATGGTAATTATCTTGATCAAGTTGGAAATGAAATTTGGTCTCTCACTTGGCCTCATTTTCGGCCATGGTACATACTACACATGCTGAAAACTTTCAGCATGTGTGATATTAAAGATATCACTATTTTTGGCTTTGAAAAATATTTAAAATACTTCCATTTCTTCTCCCAATCAATCACATAATTTGAGATGATAAAATATGTCATATTAACGTCAAAAAATCGGCAGCCTATTAGCACATGCTCAAAATTTTCAGCATGTGTTACAAATGAGATAAAATTTGAAATCTTACCATTTGTAACTTCTCTCTTTAATTCACCAACATTGTATGATTGATTCTTGACCAATCAATATGCCAAGAAGGCTCCAAATAAGTTCCATCTCAGCTGTAGGGGCATTTCATAGAGTATGTGCATGTGCTGAAATTTAGTTTTGCTAACTTTGTAAAATAATGCACATTTAATAATACTCACATGTTATATTCCAATCAGCCCTTTATTTAATTTTCTAGAACACTTTAAGATGTATAACATATGTAAAAAGTGTCTAGATACGTGTCACATGATGTACCAAAAACGTTCCATGTGTTTTGTGCGTAGAAAACCGAATTTTTGATATTTATCGATTACCTGATTTTTCTCTAATTAAATTCCAACTTTTGCACATGTTATATATATTATGTTACACATAATATATATAATATATACTTTAAAACTCAGCACTGGGCTGGTCTAAAGTGGCGCCATTTATCATGTGTCAAAATTAAAATCGGAATCTTCACATTTTGGCCTTAAAGTGGGGTGATTTGTGTGTGCCAACATGGAAAGCATTTTTGGCTGAATATACAGTCATGTGCACGAAAGTTTTATGAAAATTTTGAAGTATAGGGGCTGGCCATCTATTTATGGCAAGTACGTAACACGTTGGCGAAGTTTCGGTATTCGCCCGATACGACAATTTTCGGTTTAGAACCTTTTACGTGTCGTATTTAATTTGTCATCACCATGACTTATATCATATGATATAAGATCTGAATATACTCATAAATATGAGTTAAGTATAGTGGTGTGACGTTAACGTACGTACGTAAAATATACAACGTGTCGGTAGTACGTTGGAATACATGTGTATGTGCCTTTTTCAAAAAATCTAAAAATATATGTATTTAATATGTATATAGGCGTGTATATATTTAAGGAGGGAGGAGGAGAAGACTTTCCTTCCTTAGCCTTGTTGTCTTTGTGCCTTTTCCAAATGTGGCTTCCTTTAATGAACTACTTAGTTTAATAAACTAAGTACTTCACTTAATGAACTAGTTTGGTTCATTAATAGTGGCACCTGAAAATAGTATAAACACAACAAATGTTTGCCATATGATGTAAGCTTTAACGCTTCATGGCTCGTTAGTCCGGCAACATTATATGTAAGCTAAATAAGGCAAGTACTAAGCAATATCATGCACACGATTGTTTATATCATGCACGTTTTATCTTATGCTCGTTTTTGTGCACATTTAAATCATGTATTTGAAAATCACTCTAACCCCTTTTTCTCTACAATCTCCCCCTTTTGATGATTTTGAAAATAACTTATGCACATGATTTAAATCCTATCGCTCCCCCTTCAATTATGCATAAATTCAAAATTCGAAATTTAAATTTCGAATCCGCTCCCCCTTGATTTATGCAATCAGTATCTCTCTCTCCCTTAAATCATGCTTTCTCTCCCCCTTTATTTTGTAAAGCAAATCAAAAGATGCCTGTAAAGATGAAGAAAAAAAATCATGCATTCCATATACGTGCATTCGTAAGGTTTATTTATTCAACCCTTTGAAAATGTCCCTTTTGGTACCCAAATTTGGGTGACTTTTCTAGGTCTTCCAAAAGGTGAGAGAGGTGATGAAAGCACAACATAATAAACTTTAGGTGCAACTGTATCTGGACTTTGGCCAAGAACTCCTTTATACGCATTATATGTAGGAGGTTTTTGATATGTCCTTGTGTTTGTGTGTATAGTGCGTGGATGGAATGAATGTCGTGTATGCATTACTCTTTTCTTTTCATATCTATATGGTACAAAGTTGTATTTCACATGATGTGAAGAGGAAGTGGGGCGTGATGAAGAAAAGGGCGGTTTTTGCGTCATTTTAGACGCCACTTGAGGCTTTGGGGTGTCTGCTTTCTTAGACACAACAAACTTAGTTGGTTTGATGGATACTTCATTAGTGTCAACGTATCCCAAACCTGTTTTCTCACTGTCATGCTTTTGTGATAAGATACTGCGATGCAGCATGTTAGATCCCGTGCCAATTGTTTCACCTTTTTCTCTACATCCGCATTCCTTGATTTCAAGTTCGAAATCTCGGATTTGAATTCAGTGTTCTCGGATGTCAATGAAGAAATTTCAGATTTTAATGAATTTATAATACATGCGACTCTTCTTTTGAATCGTTTAATTGAGACACAAGATTTTTGTTAGAAGATTCTAACAATTTCTTGTCTTCAATTAATCGCTTCTTTTCTTTTGCAAGAGTCTTTGAAAACTTATGCAACTCTAAATATTGACTAAATAAATCATCATAAGAACATTCAAAATTGGAATCAGAGTCGGAAGATACTTCATTTGATGCTTTAGATGTAAAACATACTTGTGCCTTGTGTTCTTCTGTATCATCAGTCTCAGAGTCGGATGTGTCACTCCAAGTGGAGGCTTTGAAGGCTCTTCTCCTTTGCTTAGGTTCTGAGACGAGTCTATTCTTGTTCCGATCCTTGTCAGGGTATTTGTTTGTTTGCTTTTCTTTATTAGGACAGTCATATGATAGATGTCCAAATTTGCCGCATTCATAGAATTTTATTTCCTTATTTTTATTTTTATGATCCTTAGGTGAGGTAGACTTATGTTTAATCGATTTTCTCAAAAATTTTCTTAATCTTTTAGCCATCGTGATTAAGTCCTCATCATCGGAATCTATGTCACTATCATCTACGACGTATTCATTTGATTTAAATGCTATAGCCCTGTCATTATTAGAAATGGACTCAGAATGTCTTAAAGCAAGTTTGTTTTCATATACCTTAAGTGATCCGATTAGTTCTTCCATTTTAATCGATTTGGTCTCTTTGCTTTCTTCTATGGCCGTTACTTTAGGGTCCCACTCGGATGGAAGGCTTCGCATGACCTTTTGTACCTTTTCCTGCATAGTGAAGGCTTTGCCAAGAGACTCAAGAGAAGTGTAAATGTTAGTCAAGCGTAAATCCATTTCAACAATAGACTCATTTGGCAATAATTTAAAGGACTCAAGTGTGGACATAAGCATATTGATTTTGGACTCCTTTACTTGGCTAGTCCCTTCATGTTTCATTTCAAGAATATGCCACATCTCTTGAGCACTAGAGCAATTAGACACGTAACTAGCCTCACTTTTACTTAGGCCGTTTAATAGTAGTTTCATGGCTTTAGCATTCATACTCAACTTCTTTTTGTCATCACTAGTGTATTCTTGTTTCGTTTTTGTAACCTCTAGTGTGACACCATCAATAATTGACGTCTTAGTAGGAACAAATGGACCGTCTTCTATGATGGACCATAGATCAATATCAATAGCCATAAGAAAAAGTTTCATTCTTAATTTCCATTGAATAAAAGACTCACCGTCGAAAAAAGGAGACCTTACAGGTGACATTCCTTCTTGCACGGTTGTGGTTGCCATCTCACTGAATCGTTGGATTCTTTCAAGTGAGTGTTCCTATGCTCTGATACCAATTGTAGGATCTGAAAGGCACCACTACAAGGGGGGGGGGGGGTTGAATAGGTGGTGCGGAAAGTGTGGCTTTTAAAATTTGTTTAAAACTAAACAACTCAACTTCTGAAAACAGATTCTGTTATAGGTCTTCAAAAATTTTGAAATTTTGAGCGAACTTAGCCTCAGATGTTATGAGGGTCCCCTAAAAATTTCAAATTAAAATTCAACCTTTAACCCCTTCAAAAACCGTTGGTGATCAGATTGCGCAAATCTGCCAGAAATGGTAGACGGTTTTGAAAAATTTATTCCTAATTGTGTGCAAGTCCAAATGCTCTGAAACTTTAACCACTAACTCCTTATATACTATATTTAAGTGGTTTGATACATTTTTGGAAAATTCTTTTGGAAAGTAAGTCAATTACAATCAAAGTCTCAACCTTTGCAACTAAGAAAATCAGACTGCACTAGTCTCAGAACTTTTGATGTTTGATCGACTTATACTTATCCAAAAGAGTTGAAACTTGTGCCAAATTAAGCCTAGAACGTGTGTCTATGTTTCTGGAAATTTTCGTGATTTTTGAGAGTCTTTTATATTTTTACAAACGCCAACAAAAAGAGTAAACTATGCAGTAACAGAAAGTAAATGCTGAAAGTAAATGGCACCAAGAATTTTATACTGGTTCGGTTATAAACAACCTACTCCAGTCTTCAAGGAACACCTTCCTTGGTTCACACTAGTCACACACATGCAATACACCTTACCACAGGGTTGATGGAGTTACACACCAACTCCAACCCTTTACAAATCTTGTACGTTGAATACAATATGCACGAACACCACCACCTCGCAAGAATGAAGATTGATCACACCTTGATCAATCTTTTACAAAGATATGGAATATGTGGTGGTCTATAACAAGCCTATTCAAGATTGAAAATATGAATACAATAGGCTTTCAAGAAGAAAGAAAGAAAGAGAATGTAGAAGAAGAAGGCTAGAACACTTTTGATCCTTGAACTTGCAACTCTTGTTCTTGTTCTTGTTTTGCTCTTCTTTCTCTCCTTTTAATTTGTTTTGGCCGCCCCCCTATAGTGCTATCCCCCTCTTGAAAATTATCTTCTAAGTCCTTGGGAGAATGTAAGATATCATTGTGACATGGTCTTGCTTACTTGTCACCTTCTCATTGGATGATCACTTAAGCTTTGCTTACTTGGCACTTCATAATTGGTTGGATGTTGTCATCATTGATGACTTGGAAAAATCTGAGAATAACACTTAAAACATGTGTCAATATCAATCATAAAATTATTTCCATAATGCACAATATTGTCACATAAATTGCAAGACAAAATTCCTTCCACACAAAGGCAAGAAAAATCGGCCATTAAGAGTTTAGCATGCTGAAATTTCAGCATGTGATACATGAAGATAAAATTCAAAATATTACCATTTTTCTTTGATTTTTCTAATTAAAATAAATTTTGCTCTTCTTTCTCTCCTTTTTTGAATGTGCCTTTTTCAAAAAATCTGAAAATTTATGTATTTAATATGTATATAGGCTTGTATATATTTAAGGAGGGAGGAGGAGAAAACTTTCTTTCCTTAGCCTTGTTGCCTTTGTGCCTTTTCCAAATGTGGCTTCCTTTAATGAACTACTTAGTTTAATAAACTAAGTACTTCACTTAATGAACTAGTTTAGTTCATTAATAGTGGCACCTGAAAATAGTATAAACACAACAAATGTTTGCCATATGATGTAAGCTTTAACGCTTCATGGCTCGTTAGTCCGGCAACATTATATGTAAGCTAAATAAGGCAAGTACTAAGCAATATCATGCACACGATTGTTTATATTATGCACGTTTTATCTTATGCTCGTTTTTGTGCGCATTTAAATCATGTATTTGAAAATCACTCAAACTCCTTTTTCTCTACAGTAGTGGAGTAGAATCATTTACGATTCGAACCACTCTATATCCGGTGTACTCATTCACTATTTCTCATCTCCCATTCTTGCTCTGATTTTGAATATATTTTTGAGTTGAGCCAAATGAGAAAATTCCGCAAAAGAGCCAAACACACTATTCACCCCCCCCCCTCTAGAGTGTATTCAGACCTAACAATTGGTATCATAGCCTAACCTTGATTGCTTGGCCTATCTTTGCAAGTAGCAAGGTTAAAGATCATGGCAATGACAACCTCAACCTCAACCTCTTCATCTCACACTCCATCTCCTAAGCCTATTGCACTATTTTCTGGATCAAACACTAAAGCACCTATGTTTGATGCCCGAAATTATTCTTTGTGGAAATTTCAAATGATCAATCACTTGAAAGGCTGTGGATTTGATATATGGAGAGCCGTTGTCAAAGGAATTGAAGTTCCTATGATTATCAGCTCAAAAGGAGAATCAATATTCAAAGATGAGGATGACTACACCGATGAAGAAAAGATAAGATTTGCCATTAATGGCAAAGCATTTGATATTCTCTCAAGTGCTCTGACCACCACCGAGCTTATAAGAATTCAAGGTCTTGAAACATCCCATGAGGCATGGAAAAGGCTTGAAATGATACACGAAGGAACTGAGCAAGTAAGAATGGCCAAACGACTTATGCTCATGAAGGAGTATGAGATGTTCGGAATGAAAAGCGGTGAGAATATTGAGGAGACAATCGATCGATTCACACGAATAGTGAATCAACTCTCCATGGTGGACAATAAAATCTCAAATGAAGACCTTGTCTCAAAACTCCTCAACTCTTTGCCAAGAGTATGGACACCCAAAGTTACTGCCGTCACTGAATCAAAGAATCTCAAGACCCTTACCCTTGATAAGCTATCCGGTAATCTTCTTACTCATGAAATTCTTATTGATGAACAAAATAGGATGAACCCTATCAAGCCCACACAAACATCACACAAAGGATTGGTGGTAGAGTCCGACGAATCGGATGAGGAAGTTGCCCTTCTAGTAAGAAAATTTAGAAGAATGGCAACTAGAAACAAAGCTCAAGCAAGAAAGTTTTTCAAAAGACCATCTACAGAAAAGGAAGCAAGTGAAAATTGCTATAGTTGTGGTCGACCCAGTCATTTCATTGCTGATTGCCATGTAAAAGAGCCACAAAAGCAAGAGAAGAAGGTCTTTCCTCAAAAGAAGAAAGCCCTCAATGCGGAGATAACCACGTGGGTTGATCTCCTTTCGGAATCGGAAGGAGAAGAGAGTGAAGATCAAGGTGTTGGACTTGTTGCAATAATTGACAATCCAAAGATTCAACATAATTGTCTCATGGCAATTGAAGATGATTTTGAGGTAAATTCTAATCCTTCAAAATTTGCATGATGAAATAGGAGATTTGCAAGATGACTTTGAAAAATTGAATTTAAAGTATAAGCATTTGAAGAAAGAGTTCAAGAAATGCATCTTAGAAAATAAGAGCTTGCATGACAAGAATATTTTGATGCTTCAAGAGCATGACATCATACTCACCATGCATAAAACCGTAGCTCTTGAAAATGTAGAAATTAGAAAAGAATGTGAGAAACTAAATTTAGACTTACAAAGACTAACAAATGGTAAAAACAATTTAGACATACTACTTGGAAATCAAATAATTGGAAATGATAAATCCGGTTTAGGATTTAATTCATCATCTTCTTCTATTAAACCTAAGTCCTTAAAGAAAAAAGCAAAAAATAGAAAAACACAACAAAATTCCTCACCTTTTAAACAAAAGCATGTACCCACTTGTTTTTATTGCAACAAACTAGGACATATGAAGAAAGCGTGTAGAGCTAGATTTGGAAGCACGTATGTTTGGAAGCCTAAGGGTCAACAAACTAACCCTAAAGGACCCAACCTTCAAAGGGTACCAATGCATACATCTTTTGGTTTTGTAGGCTCTCAAGATAAATGGAGTAGCCAAAGAAGAAGAAACCAAATGGCTTATGGACAGCGGATGTTCAACACACATGACCAGAGACAAAACATTGTTCACCAATCTCAAGCTCCAAGATGGTGGAACGGTGCATTTTGGCAATGGGAGAGCCAAAATCCTTGGACATAGAGAAATTGGTAACTCTTCTTTTACTATTAATAATGTATTATATGTAGAAGGGCTTAAGTATAATTTGAGAAGTGTTAGCCAACTATGTGATGCTAATTTTCAAATTGAATTTGTGAAAAGAAAATGTGTTGTGAAAAAAGAACGATAAGATTGTTTTTGAAGCTATATGTAAAAATGATGTTTACAAATTTAGCACACATGATTTGATATCACAAAATGTTTCATGTCTAGTTGCCAAAAATGATTTGACTCAACTATGGCATAGACGACTTGGACACATTAGTTTTAAAAATTTCAAAGAGATTTGCAAAAATGAAAAAGTCCAAGGTCTTCCAAAATTAAATTTCGAAAAACATGGCTTATGTGACACTTGCCAAAAGGCAAAGCTTGTTAAAACAAGTTTCAAGCCCAAAAGTGAAATCTCCACCACCAAACCTCTACAATTGCTTCATATGGATTTGTATGGGGATATTGGTACGGCAAGTCTAAGTGGAAAACATTACACCTTTGTGGTGGTAGATGACTTCTCTAGGTACACTTGGGTAATGTTCTTAGCTAAAAAGAATGATGCATGCTAAGAATTTATAAAGCTTTGTAAGAGATTAGAAAATCAAAGAGAGGACACAATTAAGGAAATTAGAAGTGATAGAGGTGGTGAGTTTGATGGAGAATTTCAAGAATTTTGTGTATCCAAAGGGTATGGACACAATTTCTCAACTCCAAGAACTCCTCAACAAAATGGTGTTTCGGAAAGGAAGGATAGAACACTTCAAGAAATGAGTAGAGCCATGCTAAACGAATTCGAGCTACCCAAATATTTTTGGGCCGAAGCGGTAAATACCGCTTGCCATGTGATCAATAGAGTTTATTTTAGACTGTTTCTCAAAAAGACTCCTTATGAGCTTTGGAAAGGTAGAGTACCAAATATTGGTTATTTCAAGGTATTTGGTTGTAAGTGTTTTATGTTTAACACCAAAGATAACTTAGATAAACTCGACTTCAAAGCGGATGAAGGAATCTTTATGGGTTATGCTCAAAATAGCAAGGCATTTAGAGTATATAATAAAAGAAGCATGAAAGTTGAAGAATCAATTCATGTCAAGTTTAGTGAACTCAATGAGGATAAATCAAACATTAATGATGATGATGATGATGAAATAATTGAAGTAAGCCATATAGAGAAATTTGAGAATCCAAAAGGTAATATTGTTATTGACCTTAGGATTGATCCACTTGAACCTAAGGTTGAGGATGAAGAAGTAGGAGGAGATACCTCAAATTTACCAGATTCATATAAGTATAGGAAAGATCACCCTAAAGAGTTGATATTAGGTGAAACTAGCCAAGGCATAATGACTAGGAGAAAATTCAATGAAAATGCTTTCATCTCACAAGTTGAGCCTAAAAATATAAAGGAGGCAATAAATGATGAAGATTGGGTATTGGCTATGCAAGAAGAATTAAATCAATTTGAAAGAAGTGATGTATGGTAATTTGTTGCTAAACCTAGTGATCATCCCGTAATTGGCACTAAATGGGTATTTAGAAACAAAATGGATGATAAAGTAAACATCACTAGAAACAAAGCTAGGTTAGTAGCCCAAGGATATAGGCAAGAGGAAGGCATAGACTATGATGAGACCTTTGCCCCCGTAGCTAGGTTAGAAGCTATTAGGATGCTATTAGCATATGCATGCTATAAGGATTTCAAACTATATCAAATGGATGTGAAATCCGCATTCTTGAATGGAATAATTCAAGAGGAGGTCTATGTAGCTCAACCACCGGGGTTTGAAAATCATGATTATCCAAATCATGTTTTTAGACTCAAAAAGGCCCTTTATGGACTTAAACAAGCTCCTAGGGTTTGGTATGATAGATTAAGTAACTTTCTACTTGAGAATGAGTTTTCAAGAGGAAAATTCGACACTACTCTTTTTATTAAAGAACAAGGAAACCATCAATTGCTTGTTCAAATTTATGTGGATGATATCATATTTGGTGCTACTAATGATTCTCTTTGTGAGCATTTTGCAAAATTGATGGAAGGAGAATTTGAAATGAGCATGATGGGTGAACTCAACTACTTTCTTGGTCTACAAATCAAGCAAACTCAAGATGGAGTGTACATATCTCAAACAAAGTATACAAAGGATTTGGTCAAGAAGTACAAATTTGAGGATGGAAGAAGTGTGAGCACTCTGATGAGCACAAGTACAAAGCTTGAAAAAGACGAAAAAGGAAAGCCGGTTGAGGTAACCAAATATAGGGGTATGATTACCGCTAGTAGACCGGATATTTTGCATGATGTGTGCTTATGTGCTAGATTTCAAAGTATGCCTAAGGAATCACATTTAGTTGCTATTAAACGTATCTTTAGGTATTTGAAAGGAACTTTGAATTTTGGGTTGTTTTATCCTAAAAATGGATGTTTTGATTTAAGAGGGTACAGTGACTCCGACTATGCCGAAAATCTTGTTGATAGGAAAAGCACCTCCGGGATGTGTCAATTCCTGGGAGATTGCTTGGTGTCTTGGTTCTCTAAGAAACAAAATAGTGTGTCATTTTCAACGGCTGAATCTGAATATGTGTCGGCCGCTTCATGTTGTGCACAACTACTTTGGATGATCAACACCTTGAACGATTACAATGTTAAGTTCGATAAAGTTCCCATCCTATGTGACAACACATCAGCCATAAGTATAGCACAAAACCCGGTTCATCATAGTAGGACCAAAAATATAGAAGTGAGGCATCACTTCATAAGGGATTGCATTCAAAAAGGATTGTATGCGTTGAATTGTCCCAACAAATGATCAACTAGCGGATATATTCACAAAATCTCTTCCCACTAAGACATTTGAGTCTATTAGAACAAGATTAGGGATGATAAACATTAGTTAGAGGGATAAAATTGAAAATCTCAAAAACCAGTATACGTCGATCGATCGACATATCAAAACAAGAGATCAACGTATGTCGATCTCTGACATCGATCGATCGACGTACGTCGAACTCAAACATCGATCGATCGACGTCGTCGATTTCAGCAGGTATAAAATCTCTGGAAATGTGAATCCCTCATCATTTGTAACCATTTCCCTCGGCTGAAACCCTACAAAATCGACGCCCCCTCTTTCAAAAATCCTTTCTCTCTTCAATTTCATCTCTAAATCAAGATTCAACTCATCTCTGCTCTTGATTCTTGAGTTCATTTCTTGAAATCCTCCATTTCAACCTAAAATCCTAAATCTCTCAAGCCCTAAATATCTCAAAAATGTCTTCAAGGAGCAAAAATACAACCAAGAGGCCAAGGTCTTCTAGGGGTGGAGGAGAAGGTTCAAGCACCTCTTCTCAAGGACAAACATCTCAACCTCGAAGAAAGCAATCTGTGGATGAGAGTCAAGCACAAGTGCTAGCCGCAATTAGGAGTGAGTTGACTCTCTCAAACTTCCCTTGGATCAAAGCCAAAGATACCAAGGATGCTTTGGAGGAACCCCTAATCCCCGGGCATGTAAGTTACATCTCTAGACATGCTCAAAAATTATTTGATAAATGGGAAGATGATGATAGACCCACTATCGCACTCAAATTGCTTAGAATAAATGATATTCTAAGCAATGATAAACTAAGTCCCATCATTGAATGGTTAGATGTTGAAGAGTGGAGAAATATTTGGAATGAGAAAGAGATGCTCAAAATATCCACTAAATATACTAGGCTTTTTTATGCGAATGGATTGAATACATAAATGGCCTTCCCTTAGCTCTACATTCAGTTATTGATGGACATCATGTGAAATAGAAAGTTGAAAAAATTTGTAACTTGATTGGTGTACCCAACGAAGGGTACTATGAGTTTGATGCATGGAAATGGGATACGGCTAGGTGGAAAGTCTCTGAAGATGAAGTGAAAACTTTCTTAGGTTTCCATCTAAGTAAAAACACAAATGATACGCCTTTAGTTTATCGTACCCTTCTTGCCATTGTTACATTCTGCATCAATGGTAAATCCGCAAAATTGCCAAGTAACCTTGACTTCTACATAGCATACGAATAGCTAACCATGAGAAGGTTAACTTTGGGGATCTTTTTATGACAAATGTTGTCGAAGCCGCAACCAAACAAAACAAAGCCCTTCCCTATAGTAACCTTATCTATAGGATGCTTGTGAAGTCGGGTATTTATGCGGATGACACGGATGTTGACAACATAACGCACAAGGACTTCTATGATAAAGTCAACATCCAACAACTACTGAAGTCTAGAAAAGAAGCAATGAGGAGAGAACAAGATGAAGAAGCAAGAGAAGACGAAGACCTTCCAGATGAGGCACCCATTCCTGAACCGGATAATCAACAAGAACCAAGTAGCTTGAACTCAAATGTCCCAGAACTTCAAACTCAAGTTACTAGTCTTCAGCAGGAGGTTGGTGAGCTAAAAGGCAAAATATCAGTACATGAGTCGAGATTTGCAAAGCTCAAGGCAAAGATGAAAGCTTGCATTCCTGGAATCACGTTCTCTTCCGATGACGATTAGGGTGTCTGTATAACTAGCTTCTTGTTCTAGCTTAGGATGTCTTTCTAGTTGTAAAACTTGTGAATTTGCATTTAATGAAGTAATTTTACTTATTATTTTTGATGTTTTCAAAAAGGGGGAGAAAATAGAAAGTGGCTATTAACTTATTTGCTGTGGCTTATTTGCTAAAGCTATTGTGGCTATTTACTTATTTGTTGAAGTTGTTGTGATGGAAAGTGGCTATTGACTTATTTGCTGTGGCTTATTTGTTGCGGCTTATTTGTTAAAGTTGTTGATTGCTTAATGAGATAACTTTTGGCAGCTGGTAAAATGAAAATGAGCATGAGTTAAAAGATGAATTATTGATGCAGTTGGGTTGTTGGTATATGTTTGGTTGAGGAGGAGCAAATTTTAAAGAGAAACATTTTGATTGGAGTTGTAGAATCTTGTTCACATTGATTATTATGGAAGGTATAGAGTGCATATACTTAGGGGGAGATTGATATTTTTCAAGTGTGAAACATTCAAAATAAAGCAAAAATATCTTGTAGAATCATGGTTTTGAAATCATCAAAAAGGGAGAGATTGTTAGATTATAAAATGTTTTGATGATATAAAAAGATGTTTTAAAAGCACTAAGATGGAATTTCACACCTTGAGTTTGAAGCAAATTGAGAAAAACATGTTGCGAGACGCAAATCTCTCATGGATCGGTTGAAGTATACATCAGTTCCTCACGAGGCACATGGATCGATCCATGTGAAGTTTGGTAAATGTTTGAGATCTCAGATCCACGTCATACTCTCAGCCAAGAGACATGGATCGATCGACGTAGATCTAAGAGACATCGATCTCTCAGTCAGGCATACGTCGATCAATCTACGTATAACTGAGAGACGTCAATCTCTCAGCTAAAGGTATGTCGATCGATCGACGTACATCTGAGAGATGTCGATCTCTCAGCTAAGGGTACGTCGATCGATCAACGTACATCTGAGAGACATCGATCTCTCAGCTAGGAGACGTCGATCGATCGACGTCATTCTGAGAGACATCGATCTCTCAGCTCTGGCACGTAGATCGATCGACGTCTCCAGAATTCAAAAAATTTCAAACGTTATAACAAAATCCAAGGGAGATCTATGATATTTTCTCTCTCCAATCTTGCTCAAATTTCTTGTGGACTTTAACCCAACATACTACATGCTTCCTTGACTATTTTAACCATGTCTAAGATACTCTAGGGTGGCTATTCAAGATCAAATCATTCCATAGGGTGGCTAAAGACTATTTGGGGACTATCTTGACATTTTTGAAGATGAAGACTTGGTGGAGAGCCTAAAAAACGTGGTCAACTTTATCTATAAATAGAAGAGGTTTGGATGAAGCAATTACATACTTTGAACATCATCTAGCTTCATCTTCCATTGTTGTATAGTTCTCTCATACTTGTAAATTTGCTTAAAGCTTGTTTAGCTTTTATTTGCTCTTCATTGTTGTATATTTAGAGAAAGTGAGTCAAGCACAAGAGGAACCATAAATACTTGATCTCTTGCTTGTGCTTAGACTTGTGAGAAAGTGTGAACCTTACTATATTTCTTCAACCCACTGTGAGAACTTCTTGAGGGAACTTTTGTTGAAGTTGTGAAGAAGCAAGAAGTTATTCTTGCTAAGAACTGTAGTTACTGTAGTTGCACAATTGTGATTTGTGCAAGAAGGTGCTGTTGTTGTTGCTTACACTAAAGTGTTAGTGTAAGTGTTGTTGTGATTGTTCTTATCGTTCATAATAAGAAGAGTAGTTGTTGAAAATCCACTTTGGAAACAAAGTGGTAGTGGAGTAGAATCATTTACGATTCGAACCACTCTATATCCGGTGCTCTGATTTTGAATATCTTTTTGAGTTGAGCCAAACGAGAAAATTCCACAAAAGAGCCAAATACTCTATTCACCCCCCTCTAGAGTGTATTTTGGACCTAACAAAAGGTCCATCCTTGATGTTCCAATAGGGAGATGATCTGGACAGCATTGCTAGTCTTAGCCAAGTCACTGAGACGAAGCAATTTGAGTGGAATGTCAGGCCGGTTGTTGTTGCTCCATTCTTCATAAAGCAAGTGTGAGTATGGTGACACACGAACACCTTTATTCGCATAAGGAGGTGGTCTTTTGATATCCAAATCAAACTTTTTTATCCAAGGAAAATTTTTCTTGGAGAGCTTTTCACGAATGAAGATGATTTCGTGCAGTTCTACAACGCCCGCAGTTTGTTTTTGTTTTTGGCTTCGGGGGCGTTTAGATGGACTTACGGATGCCATTAGAGTGTGAGAGGAAGAAATAGGAATCTGTTTGAAGAAGATGAATGGAGTGGATTCGGTGAGAGAGAATGAAGAGGGATGGGATTTAAGATGGAGAAGGGGCAGAGGAAGAGTTAGAGGTGTTTAAGATAGGGAGGTAGTGGGAGAGTGGAAATAACTGATGGAGGTAATGGAGGAAGATGGAGAGGTGAGAGAGAAGGTGGAATCAAGAAGAAGGAACTTGGGAAATGGATGAAGTGGGGAAACGTGGGTTGACTGAGGAAGAAGAAGAGTTGGAAGAAGAAGAGGTGTTTGGGAAGTGGGAATATGTGAGAGGACGTGGGAAAAGGGAATGGCGGCCGCAGTCAAATCCTTCAATTCGCGCAAAAAGCTGAAGAGACGCTTGGTGTGACAGTGAAGAACTAGGGTTTAGGTGCCTAAAGTGACATCGAACGACTTCATAAAACAAGATGAAGCGCCTAAAGTCACTTGGAACTGTTGTGGATGACTGGATTAAGCGCTTAATGTCACTTCAAAAAAATGAACTACTTTGGATAAAGCGCTCAAACTGGCTTCGAACGCATGTGTAAAGAAACATAAGGCGTCTGATGTCACTTCAAACAAGTGACATCCTTTGCATCAGGCGCTTAATGTTACATTGAACGCCTGAACTAACTATGACGAAGCGCCTCATGTATACTGAATTTGAAGATTTTGAAATTTTTCTTGCTCAAAACTCAAGATGGGTTATTATCAACCCATGTTGAGCAACCCCAACCTACTTCTTATAGATGCAAATACATCACTAGGTAAAGGTTTCATGAATATGTCTGCTAATTGGTCACGTGTAGGAACAAATTCCACACTAACCAAGTTCTTTTGTACACAGTCACGAATGAAATGATATCTCACTTCGATGTGCTTAGTCCGACTATGTTGGACGGGATTTTGTACAATATTGATAGCAGACGCGTTATCACACAAAATAGGCACTTTGGAGAAGTTAATGTTATAATCATTTAAAGTGTTTGTCATCCATAACAATTGTGCACAACAAGAGGCGGCCGACACATATTCGGATTCCACCGTAGAAAGTGAAACACTGTTTTGTTTCTTAGAAAACCAAGAAACAAGACAATCTCCAAGAAACTGACAAGTTCCAGATGTGCTCTTTCTATCAACAAGACTCCCCGCATAATCGGAGTCACAATATCAAAACATGCATTGTTAGGATAAAATAGCCCAAATTTCAAAGTACATCTAAGATATCTAAGAATACGTTTTATCGCAATTAGATGCATTTCTCTAGGATCACTTTGAAATCTAGCACATAAACATACTGCATGTAAAATATCGGGTCTACTCGCACTTAAATAAAGTAGACTACCTATAATGCCACGATGCAAGGTTACCTCGACATGCTTTCCTTTCTCGTCCTTGTCAAGCTTGGCACTTGTGCTCATTGGTGTGTTTACTTCTCTTCCTTCGCCAAAATTGTACTTCTTGAGCAAGTCCTTTGTGTATTTGGTTTGGAAAATGTACACGCCATCTTCAGTTTGCTTGATTTGTAATCCAAGGAAGTAGTTTAGTTCTCTCATCATGCTCATCTCGAATTCACCTTACATTAAGCTAGCAAATTGCTCACAAAGACAATTGCTAGTAGCACCAAAAATAATATCATCAACCTATACTTGTACAATTAATTGATTTTTACCTTGTTCTTTTATGAACAAAGTAGTGTCAACTTTACCCCTTGTGAATCCATTATTAAGAAGAAAAGTACTTAACTTCTCGTACCAAGCTCTTGGAGCTTGTTTAATACCATAAAGAGCCTTTTTAAGTTTGAAAAGATGATGTGGTGAATCATGGCATTCAAACCCGGGTGATTGTGCAACATATATTTCTTCTTGAATAACACCATTCAAGAAGGTGGATTTAATATCCATTTGGTGAAGTTTAAAATCTCTATAACAAGCATATGCCAATAACATCCTAATAGCTTCAATCCGTGCTACGGGTGCAAATGTCTCATCAAAATCAATACCTTTTTCTTGACGGTGTCCTTGAGCAACTAATTTAGCCTTGTTTCTAGTGACATTCCCTTGATCATCCATCTTGTTACGAAACACCTATTTTGTACCAATAATAGGATGATCATGTGGTTTTGGAATTAACTCCCAAATATCACTTCTCTCAAATTGGTTTAATTCTTCTTGCATAGCCAAGATCCAATTTTCATCAAGAAGTGCGTCATTGACATTTTTAGGCTCTATAAGAGAGACAAATGCATTATCTCTATATTGCCTTTGTGTGATGATACCCCTATTCAAATCACCTATAACCAAATCGTGTGGACGAGGACTTTTGTGCTTGAATGATCTAGGAAGGTTTGAGACATCTCCTCCAACTTCCTCATTATCACTTTCCAGAAGTGACGAACCTTCATCATTCAAATGAATCTCATTTTCTGGGACATGTGATGCATTTTCTACATTTTGTGTATCAACAATATGAGTATGAGAAATATTTCTATTTGACTCACTAAGTTCATGCACACTAGGTGGAGGAGTACTTTCAATAGGTTCAACTCTCAAATCAATGAAGATGTTTCCATTTGGAGGGTCATCAACAATCTCTTGTTGATGAGCAACCGTAGGAATATCCTCAAGAATTTCTTCTAAAGGAGTCACATCTTCATTTTCTTCACAATCCTCGTTAAGTTTAGGTTCATCATTAAGTGACTCGTTAAACTTAACATGGATTGATTCTTCCACCTTTTGACTCCTTTTGTTGAAGATACGAAATGCTTTACTATTTGATGCATAACCTAAAAAAGATACCTTCATCTGCTTTGAGGTCAAGTTTGTCCAAAGTGTCCTTGGTATTAAGTATAAAACACTTGCAACCAAACACTTTGAAATACCCAATGTTGGGAACTTTACCTTTCCAAAGCTCATAAGGTGTCACATTTAGGTATGGTCTCAAATATACACGATTAATCACATGGCAAGCGGCATTTACCGCTTCGGTCCAAAAATATTTGGGCAAACCGAACTCATTTAACATTGCTCTACACATTTCTTGTAGAGTGCTATTCTTTCATTCGGCCACACCATTTTGTTGTGGAGTTCTAGGTGCCGAAAGGTCATGTGAGTATCCTTTGGATTCACAAAACCTTTCGAAATCACCATCAAACTCACCACCGCGATCATTACGGATGGTTTTAATGGTGTCACCCACGTGATTTTCCAATCGTCTAATCAAATTCATAAACTCACTACATGCATCATTTTTCTTAGCAAGAAACATCACCCATGTATAACGAGTATAGTCATCTACTACCACGAATGTATAATTTTTACCACCCAAACTTTTTGATCCAACATCCCCATACAAATCCATATGTAGCAATTGTAGGGGTTTGGAGGTGGATATGTTTGTTTTTGTTTTAAAACTTGTTTTCACAAGCTTTGCCCTTTGACAAGTGTCACATAAGTCATGGTTTTCAAAACTCATTTTTGGAAGGCCTCAGACTTTATTGTTTTTGTAAATAAATTTAAACGTTTTGAAACAAACATGTCTGAGACGTCTATGCCATAATTGCGTCAAATCATTTTTAGCAACTAGGCAAGATACATTTTGAGAAACCGAATCATTGATGCTAAGTTTGTAAATATTTTTGAAACGCAAAGCCTCAAATAAGATAACATTACCCTTTTTCACAACGCACTTTGTTTTCAAAAACAAAACTTCATAATTAGCATCACATAGTTGACTGACACTTATCAAGTTAAACGTTAGTCCTACAACATATAAGACGTCAATAAGAGAGAAAGAATTGTTACCCACAATACCGTGTCCTTTGATTTGGCCTCTGCTACCTCCAAAGTAGACAATTCCTCCATCTTGCATAGTGAGTCTATGGAAGTGACTTTTGCCACCCATCATATGGTTGGAACACCCACTGTCCACGACCTATTTGATCTTTTTCGCTTTGCTTTCTCCATTGAGTGCTAGGGCCTGCAAATGAACCATATGATATTGGTACCCTTTTTGTTTTGGGTCCTTGAAGATTAGTTACCTTCATTTCGCCTTTCGGCTGTTAGGAAATCCGACAAGATCACTGCAAAAATGCATAGCGGAAAAACAAAACTTGATCTCCGATTTCCTGCCAAGGATTCATGTTGTTCGTTTAATTCGATGAAAGAAATAAAAAACTTTACCTCTGGAGATTCGAAATCTGCAGACGTAGGAGGTGTGAACGTAGGAGGTGCGATGGCACGACACCCTCTATTGGTATCCACACGATTGCTTTCGCCCGGAGTGCTTGCTCTTGAACGGCACGGCTGAGAGAACTCGTTTTTCTCCAAAAATGGCTCTAGGGTTTTTCTGATGATTCTGTGTTTTTTACGTGTCTCTGTATACGAGATACACAGATATATATACACATACATGGACATCAAAATATGAGTCCTAATCGGATTAGTTGATGCCAATCAAAATCCATATCAAATATAGATTCTATCGGGATATTCAAAATCCATATCAGATATGGATTCTCTCGTTATTATCCGATAATATATATATATATATATATATATATATATAATCACCAAAAAAATAATAATAATAAATATCTAATATTAATATTATTAATATCAGACCATACGCATTCTTGTGTGTGACCCGATAGGCCCATATTAATTGGCAGTCGGTTAAATCTTCATTAAACCAACAAGTTGTAATTGGTCTCTAGTAAGACATTACGACTACCCAATTAATACGAGTAAAGTCCAACTAGCCTAATAATAGTACATGCATTAATCCCGTTGTCACACGATATCTAGTTTGAACATAAGTCATGGTCAGCGTCATACTTATATTGTTCAAATATATGATTACTCGATCTCTAAGTAGATTGATAAAACAAGTGACATTGATCACACTATCAATTCATTTGAGCATGGCCATGCATTTCACAGTCTCACTAATCGAGGGGCCCAAAAATATCTCTCTCAAAAGAGAGACAAATTCTATCTTGATTGTTCAATATCCTCTACATAATTTCTATCATATTCAATCATGACCTTTATTATTATCCAGTTACGGATAACGTTTGATCATGTCAAAATATAATAGTCATTATGTTGGAAACTATGACAATCTCAAGTGTAAGGATTAACATATGACTATCATGAGATTTACTTATGACGCTAATCCATGTAGCAATCTCGTGATGGGTCTATCCAATACACTATTCTCTAACAACTATCTATGAGATTGACTTGTATCACCATACACATAATCATCTCATGATTATCAAATCAATAGTCATACTGGTTATAAATTATTTTATCTCTATAACAATAATGAACCAGGGACATATATCATAATTGTGTAACATACTAACCAACAATAATGATTATAAAACCTCTTTATTAATAATAAAATTATAACATAAAACATCCAAAACATGGCCTAGACACATACACTAACATCGGCATCCACACAAGATTCTTATTATTTTTAGCTCTACATACTCTTTCTACATGAGCTTTCCTATTGCTATAAAAACATGTAGGAGTATGTTTGTGAGAGTGTGTATACTTGTGCGTTGGCACATTTCGTGATTCCCTTTTAGGAACAACCTTCTTAGGAATTGAAGAAGGTTTTTGTTTCACAATTTGAACCAAAGATTTTGACACCTTTGGTGCGTTTGCCTTTCCTTTAGGCATGTGCCGTTGTTTCTTCATTGAGGTTTTAGACTCCTTGACGACTTGTGCATGTTCCTTTTGTTTTCCCTTCTTGGATGCATACATGGCACTAGGTTTGACTATAGCTTTCATATTTGGCCTAGATGCATCCTTAACAACTTCTACCTTTGTAGCACTTACCCTTGAGTCAATTTTCTTTTCATCAAGGGCTTGAGCACATGATTTCATCAAATCATGTTTCTCTTGTAGTGCAATCACATGCATGGTCAAAAATATGTCATGCTCAAGTTGTACTGCAATGTGATTTTCTAACGTGTTGTTGTACTCGTTTAAACATGCTCTAAATTCCTTTTTGACTCGTTTATACTTTAAATCTAAAATATCATTTTCTTGCACTAAATCATCTCTTTCATCAATTAATCTATAGTGAGATGAGATATTGCATACCTCCATGTCGTCATCAATGGCCATGAGTGCAAAGAATTCCTTATCAAGATCATCATAAACAATACCCGTGAGAGAGAGATCATCATTGTCGCCGTTGTCGCTCTCGGACCCGGAAAGAATGCTCTCCCAATGGGCTACTTCCGCTTATAAGGCCTTCTTTCTTTGGTAGATCGCCTTCTTGTCTTTGAGTTGCGGCTCCTTCACCCAACAATCTTTCATGAAGTGACCAAACTTCCCACACTTATAGCATTTATTGTCTTGGTCCTTCACTTTGTCATTGGAGAATTTTTCTTTGATGAACCTCTTAGCTTCATTTTCATTCTTTCTAGCAAAACGTCGCAATCTTCTAACAAGAAGTCCAACTTCATCATCTGAATCCTCCGACTCGCATGCAAGGGCTTTAGATGAGTTCCGGATAGGATCGTTCTTCTCTTGTGCGTCCAAATGAATCTCATAAGTGATGAGATTCCCGTAGATTTCATCCAAGGTCATGGTCTCCAAATCCTTGGACTCCTCCATGGCCGTTACTTTTGCGTTCCATTCTCTTCCTAAGCTATTTAGGAAGCAATGGTTGAGATCTTCTTGTTCAATCTTCTTGCCAACCGCCGTGAGTAAGTTGACAAGCTTGGTATACCTTTGGATAGATTCCACTATCTTCTCACCTTTGGGGACATTGAAATTGTAAAATTGTTTTATAAGTTGTCTCCTTTTGGCCTTCCTCACTTGAGATGTTCCTTCATGGATCATCTCCAACTTTGTCCAAGCTTCATGGGCGAATTGGACACCTTGCATTTGAGCTCTCTCATTTGGGGTAAGAGAACTATTTAAAATAGCAAGAGCTTTACTATTTATGGCAAACTACAACTCCTCTTCCGGAGTAGGATCATCAACATCAAAAGGAATAGTGGAACTTTTTTATACTTCTCTCCATATTCGGTACCCTCAAGAAGGAAGATATGTTTCCATGTTTGATTTCCATAGTGGGTAGTTGAGAGGATCAAACATGGAGACTTTGACATGGACACTAGAAATAGAAGGGAGTAGTGTCTATTGCCTCCTTCTTCTTGAGGCATCACCACTAGGGGAATTAGCATCATCATAACTAAAGGGATCCATACTCTGAAGATCAAATCTTGCTATTTGAACTCAAATACTCAAGATTTTGCTCTGATACCAATTTTTAGGTCCCTTAGAACAAACTAGAAGGGGGGGTTAAATAGTGTGTTCACCAAGTATGGATATTTTCTTGAATATTTTTTGTTTTTGAGTGCAACCAATACTTGGGTGTGTTCTTGAAATGAATAAAACTTTGCCGAAGCGTAAAGAACACAAAGATGTATAGAGGTTCAAGTCAAATGACTCTACTCCTCTACCTTCTTGATTTTTCACAAGAAGGATTTTGAAAGGGGGATTGTTATTTCTATGGGGAAACAACAATCAAAGAAATAAAATCCAAAAAATAACTAGGCCACACACTTAGACCACAACCAAGAAATCTAACCCCTTGAAGTCTAGCAACCAAAGATCTTCTTTGCCCTCAAAGAAATCTTGTAGGGAGTATAATGCACCACAACACTATCAACTAACCCTCCAAGGTCTAGATTTCCCAACCAAGAAGCACCCTTGCCTCTTGACCAACAATCTACTTCACCTCTCACAATCTTTACTCACCAAGAAGAAGACTCTTCTTCTTCTTACAAACATAACTCTCAACAATAAAGTAAAATATACAATGTTTACAACTATTTTGAGAGCTTGAACCTTGAGAGAAAACTTGAGAGCTTGAAAGTGCAGAAAGTTGGGGAAGAATGGGATGAAACCCTTATTTTATCATCCTTGAAAAAATCTGCCCGTTTGAAACCATCTCAGAGCCAATAATGTGCTTTGTCTTCTTGTGATGGCATGTCTTTCTCGTTGGAGATCTCCTCTTGGCTTGTAGCAACTTTCTTGGAGAAGCTTCTTGATGAAAGCTAGAAGAGAAAATCTGACTTCCTCAAGAATGAGAGAGACCCTGTGAAAATGTCACTAAAAGAGGAGGGTACAAAGAGTCAAATGATGTTAGAATGTAAAGCATAAGACTTTTGTAATTTTAGTCACATGAAGCGCCTAATGTGTTTATTAAACAGGTGTTCAATGTGACATAGAGCGCTTTAAGTGAATTTGAACAAGCGTTCGATGTCACATAAAGCGCCTTATGTGGGCAATTTAAGGCGTTCGAAGTCACATGAAGCGTCTAATCTCAGCCTTCATGCTTGTTCGAAGTTGTTCTGACTTTTATCAGAAGTTAGCTTGATATACATGCCCATTTTGGGAGAAAAAGTACTTTTGACTTAGTGGTACACAAGAAGCACCTAATGTAGGCGTTCAAATT
>AP025044.1:37986362-38031905 GCA_036186865.1 Eustoma russellianum
GAAGTGTTCGAACGTCCAGACACTTCACATGAAGCGCCTAATGTAGGCGTTCGAAGTGTGCTGGATTTCACCAAGGCACATGAAGCGCCTAATGTAAGCGTTCGAAGTATACTGACTTCCAACCACTTCACATGAGGCGCCTAATCTGTCGTTTCATGTACTAATTTATGCAAATCATCAAAACTCAACATGTTCTAACACAGTATACAATTGAATTTTCAGCCTACTTAAAAACACAACATAAATCATTACCCTAGCATATGCACGAGTCACAAAAGTAGTTCCTGATTTTTTTTGTCATGATTACTTTTTTATTAATATTCATTTCTTCACAACGAATATACACAAAAAAAACAGATTAAGTTGAGGAGCACTGATGCTTAGATATTTTAGGTATGTTTCAAATGTGTGAAATGAAGATAATGAAGCTTGTCAAATCAAGTTCAAATGAATAAAAAACAACAATCATATCAAGTATATCCTAACGACAGCGAAAGCTATAACTAGCGTCTGAGGAGGGTAAAAGACAGTCAAACAATACCTCCATCCCAAGAGGAAAGGGAGTTTGTCTCCATTCAAACCTCCGTCTCTATATGTGTTTGTATAGGTGACACAAAATTCAAATAAATAAAAATTACAGATTCATGTAATTAAGTTTGTTGAGATAATTGTAGAAAAAGAAGAAAAGGTTAGTTGTAATTTTTTAATCATTCAATTAATGTCTTTCTGAAAAAATTATTTGAGATCAGTGTTTATATTAGTACATTCATTGAACCTATTTATTTATGAAAACTAAACTTTGGACCTTTTAATTATTTCTAAAAGAATTATACCTTCTGTTTTATTCCTCTTGTCCCAACCTACCCGTTGAATGGGTTCAGGATCTGTGAGCAAATTGGAAGCATACCTAAACGCATCTTCCAAGATAGATCCTCCTCTTGCAAAAGTTTAAGACGATGGTTTTTTTGGTCTTCTATAAATTGAACCCTTTTAGTTAAACTAACACACTAACCCATAAATTCTCATTTCTCTAACTCTGCTTGCAGCAAAAAAGCAATTCTCCTTCCTGTATATCTGGCATGGCAAAGCTCGCTTACTTCATTCTGTTTCTACTTGTTTCTTCTGGTCAGTATCTTTCTTGTAAATCAGTTACTTTGTCGTACCTGGTAGTTAGTTTCCACACTCTTAATTTACTTTAGAAGATGATGGAATAAAGCAAAATAACTTACTAAATTAGATGCGCTTCTTAGCATTTGATCGACATAACTTGACTTAATTTTCATTATAGGTCATCATGAAACAACATATGTAACTTTCTATATGGTTTTTGTCTTGCAGTGGAGACCTTTGGTAGCTCTCTTTCAAAGACAGCCCCGAATACATCCCCGAAAGTGTTCCAAAACTATCAATCCGTTTTATCAATCTCGAAGAAGCTGAAGCTTGATCCAACATGCTTCGCTCTAAACATTGACTGTGATGGTTTCTATTGCGACCCAAATTCCATCTGTCCAGCATGTCACTTTCAGACCAACAAGTGTGTGGAAGGCTAGAGCACTACAGTGGCCAACAGTCGCCTTTAAAATTGACTACATGAAGGAGGAGAAAGGAAAAAAGTAAAAACATTGGTTTAATTTCTAAGGATATTGGAGGCTCTTATGGTCTGCTTCTTCTTTTTTCTTGAAAACCATCTTCTTCCTTTTTTTTTTTTTTTTTGCTGTGTGGTTTTTCTATGTTTTTGGGTGTAATAGAGCAACTGAACATTGCTCAACTATGTAGTGGAGAAATGGAGAAATTAGCACTCACAGGCGTACTTGTTAACTGTTCGTTTGATGTTGATTTCATATTTTTCCATGTTGTCTGCCTTTTTCTCTTGAATAATGATCATTAGATGGTCAGCGGCTTCATACATGCATATATATACATACATACATACATATATATATATGTACATATATATGTATATATATGTATATGTATGTAACGCCCCGCTCCCGAGCCCTAACATCGGGAACAGTGCACCCGCCGTATCTCACTAAGGAGAATACAAAGCGTCGAATCAATCTCTTACATGTCAAAAATGACGTAGAAATTTTTCTCGCAGAAACGTAAATCATAACTTAAATTAAACTCCAATAATCGTCATTACATTACTGAATCAAAATTCTGATAATAAAAGTAATAGAGAAGTCTGTGAAAAAAAATCCTCAAAGTATAAGTAAACACAAACAGCTGCAGAGCCCCCTCGTAACCTAGATGCAGCTATCAACCAGCTCACTCCGCTATGTTCGTCCCGTCCTCAACAAAGAAATACTCGTAGTCCTCATCCGGCTCACCTGGGAAGTAGGGGTGAGTGACAGAAATCACCCAGTAGATGCCCGCCTCAAACCAATACAAAACGTGCATACCGAAATGATATAGCCACATAGCACATAGATATGATATAACCAAATAGCACATAAAGATAAGATAACATGCATAAGATAAAGTAAATGCGGTAAGTAAAAGCACTCCATGTAAAATGCACAAGTACGTGATGCATGCTCAATCAACGTGTCACACGCAACAAAGTCATGTCACACAGAATGCCGATATCTATACCGTGCAATGCATGAACCCGGGTCCTACTGAGTGGCTGCAGGTCGTACACCCCACAGTCACCATACTGAGTGTGCGTGGCCGCGCCGCTGCACACCATCCTGAGTGTCGTGGCCCCGCCACCATACACCATCCTGAGCGCCCGTGACCCGTACGTCACGACCCGCCATCGTGCAATGCACGTGCCATGAATGCAAAAACACAATCGCCTGAGGCCCCTGACCCATCCTCACCATCCTCCGGCACTCAATATTTGGCTTTGTGAAATTTTTGAATATTGAAAAGTTGTTATTTAGCATCCCCTTACTTTTCCTTAGCTTGTATTAATTTACTAGAATTTTCTACTAATTTCCCCTATGTTTCCATTACTTAATTCTATTTATTATTTTTAATTTTTAATTACTTAAATTTACCAACCTTCATAAATTAAGTGAAAATAATTTAATTTTAACCTTTGATATTTTCTAGAATTTATTGGTATTTAATTATATTTTCCTGGTCTGATCCGCCAGACCCGATACATTCTTTTTTTTTTGAGAGGTTAATAGGCCGCCTTCGGTCCGACCCGCTGGCCAGTCGACCCGGTCCGTAGGCTGGCCTGTTCTGTCTTAATTTATTTATTTATTTATTTATTTATTTAATTGGATGTTCCACCAGTGGCAACGCGCGCTGTGATTTGTTTTTCGATCCCAACCTCCATTTTCTCCTATTTTCAGCCTATAGGAACCTATTCTAAGGCCAAAACACAACTTTTTAAAGGCTCCTAATGTAAAAGTTCCCCTTTTTCCTCATTTTTAAGGATATTTTGTTTTTGATTCAATCATACCACCAATTTCACACACACATACACGCACATAGCAGCCATAAACAATACATCTCATGCTTTCCAACATAGACAAAATTTACAACTTAAACAAATAAAAACAACGAAACAAAATTTACAACTTAAATAAATAAAACAACGAAACACGTAAGTATACCATCAAAGCATGCATGAATCATACCCGTTTGAGGGGGGAAGAGGCACCTACCTTTTCGGCGAATTAACTTCCTTCTCCTCTAGGCTCGAATCTTAACAATTGTAGTATAAACATCAATACCTAATAATAAAGGTTAATTTGACTGACTTAAAATAATTAGTTCGTAGCGTTCTATTTTATTCACATTTGTTATACCAACATATATATATATATATATATTATATTATATTTCCAGCAAATTATGCACCACTACCTTCCTTTATGACCATCACAGTAACCTTTTTTTTTTGTTTATCACCAACACTAATCAAATATCGAATGCATGAAATCATGTACCATAAAATATATACTTTTTTTTTTTGGCCAAAGATTCGCCCACTTAAATTTGGTACTCACGGCCATAGTAACTTTTTATTTACCAAAAATTCAACATTATTAGTCAACTACATATATACACATATATAACATACTTGCCATATATATTATATTCATAGAACATCTTTGAAATCTAATTTCCCTTTTTTTTTATGGCCATTCGACAGTGGCCAAAATATGTCGAGTATGTTTTTCATACCATTTACACACACAACGACACACCTATAAATATTTATACATATAAACATATTTATAATGAAACTATTTATATATGCATATAAATGTATTTAAGCCTTATCTTTGTTTACATATGCACCACAGACGTCACATTTAGGTTTTTTTTTCTTTAAACGAAAACTTTTGGCCTTTTGCAGTTGACATGCACCATTTTCATTTTTAAACAAAATCGGCATATGGTATATTCAACCATATACCAATGTATATACACATTCATCTTTGCATTCATATATACTTATGTATATCCACAATTTAATATTAAAGTATAGTTACGGATTTCACAAATTCATGATAATCACAGGGAGGATACTTACCTCGATGGTTGTACTATACTGTACTGTTGAATTATGGCTTGTCGGAGACCACAGTAAATCTCTCCTTCAGTAAAAGCGACCGAATATATGGAGAAAAAGAACCAAACGGTTATTGTCGGCTGAATAAATAGAGAAGGATAATAGGTGTTGTGGGGTTGTCAATTGATGGAGAAGAAAATCGTGTGATTTATTGGAGAAAAAAAGAAATTACTAAAAAAAATAATGAAAGTTGTTGCTTGCTGATGGTAAGATGGGTGGAGATTTGAGAAAAAGGCTGCATGGTTTTTTTTTTTCTTCTTCTTCCTTTGGCCGTTTGATGCAGAGGAGAAAAGTGGCAGCAATTCCTCTGTGATATGGTGGCCGCTGGAAGTGCGTATGAGGAAGGGAGGCTGGCCAACTTAAAAAAAACATTAGGGTTAGCTTAGGGTTAATTAAATGGTAGGATAAGTTTTAGAAATTTTCTTAGTGTAGGATTAAGATTCCTACATTATAGCTAATCAAATACTTATCTTCATATTTAAATTTAAGATAACTATAAATATTTTATATTACTTTTTCCAAAAAAAAACAACAAAAAGAAAAAAAAACTCGGACATAACACTCCTACCACCTTACAAAAAGTTTCGTCCTCGAAACTTGCGTATGGCGTAATCAATGACATAGTATAGTTCAACTTAATCCATTGACTTGGATACTGATCGGGATACATATCCCTTGCGTTTTCCGATATGTTGACCATTTTACCTCCCCCGATATATGACTAACTAATCAAAATCATCCCTTGTATACCATTGCCCTTCGCTTATTAAAATCATTACCTAGTCTATCAATGATTATTGAATAACCCTTAAGGGTATTGTCACCAAACTAACCCCAATCATCGGTTTATAACGTACTTATATTTGCGGTCATCGATACCCTTCTAAAATCAGTTCTTAGGTGTACTACAATCTTTAACTTAACGTCTTGTTTACAAGACTTATCCATTAAACCGTATGCATTTTTGGAATACATTTTACCCTAGTACGACTTAATTTAGTTATCACTAGCATACCATATGATGATCCAGTCCTTATAAAGTTCAATCCTTAACTTAGTTCTCCATAATTAGAACTTATAACTTCTACTTACACCACTTGATGTGTATCATTCAACTTATATACACGAAATCTACAATTCTGAATTCTTATGCCATCATACATGATTCATCTCCTAGTTATGTGACAATCCAAAATATCCATCGAGTCTTCTAATACGCTAACCATCATCTCTCCTTTAGCATGAAGCCAAATTATTGAATCAATTCTTATACCTATGGAATAGTTCTATGATCATATTCTTACTTTTTTTTTGGAGATATAATTAACAACCTAGTATACGAGGTATGTGTATGAACATATTTTTCTAAAAAGTAACCTCAGTAACCATAGTTTGGGAATATAGCTTTATGTGTTTAAAATAGTATATCTTCTAATTAATTTTTTTTTGTAAAAACCAAATCCAAAGTATCATGTATTTGTTTTTGTAACACGGCATCTCAAATGGACACTTTTAAAACAATCATATATCTTGTTCACTAAAGTATCACATTTAAAGAATCATATATCTTGTTCTCAAATGGACACTTTCATAGAACAATTTGGATAAGGTATCTTTCTTTTTCAAAGAAAAGAAAGAGAAGTATATATATTTGAACTATTTCTGCTTCACAAATATTAAGTAAGTTCATCGCAAGCAGATAAATATATTTGAAAGCATTTAATGAGTGAAATGCTTGCAATAGTTGACAAATACAATTATTTTAGCAAAATAAATGTAGCTAAACGGAAGTTTGAGAAATATAAGAGATATATAAAGATATCGTTCTTCGAAAGCATCATTATTTAAAGTATTTTTGTTTTGTCAGGGGTAGTGGGAATTTCATTTGGTTGTTATGCGAATTCAGAAAGAAATATAGTCTTGTAAAATAATATACTATGTAAAAAGAATGAAAGTAGTCGAAATATTTGGAAGTAAAAACCCTTGAAATAACTTTGAAATATAGAATACATCTTAGTGTATGTGCTTATAAGAAAACAGTTGGCTACTTGAACAAAATAATAATCCAATACTTCGTATAATTTTCTAAGTCACCCTTTGATGTCAATGAAAAATCCACATATGTACCGTTTCTTATAAATCTTTAGCTTAAGTTGTCCAATACTAGTATGGCACACTAAGTATTGAGCGACTTAGGGCATTCTAATTCACCACGCTTCCGCGCGCCACACTGATCCACCGTACTCCTTTACTTGGTTATTTCAACCGCTAATTCTAGTTTAGTTATATCTCACATGAAAAACATCCACTGCTTGTTCATACTGATTCTATTTCAATTCAAGCCTACTCTATACATCACTACTTACGTGTTTCTAGGAATCAACACCTACTACTTTGTTATTCCATTATACTTATTTTAGTAGTGCTCGCTTATCACTATCAATCAGTATCCCTAATAAGACTGATGTCTTCTGCCTATGTTGATAACCCTAAAACTCAACCTCTTATTCATAACTATAGTCCCCTTTTAGAACTAGTCAGGTTCTGACACTAATTTCGAGATAGGGGTGTGAACCTGCTTCATTTATCATAAGCGTACCGGGTTTGCAAGAATTAGATCTAAGGGATTATGCAAAATATAATAATTAACACTTAAGTAAGGCAAATGGTTCAAAATCGTACATGGTGCCCTAGGCATACGTGGCATATCCCTTATCCGATCATCATTTAGGTCTAATGTCATCACTTATTTCTAGAATCGATACTCGGTATCATCATTCCTTACGTCTAAAATCATTACCTATTTCTAAGTTCAATGCTTAGAATATAATCAATGCTTATGACTAAGATCAGTGCTTATATTCAAACCATCACCTGCTGTTCAGATCGCCATTTATGTCTAAGATCAGTTCTTATTTCCAAATCATACTTAGCATATAATCAATGTTTATGACTAAAATCAATGCTTAAGTCAAAGATAATTTCTTAATCAAGATCGTCGCTTATGTCTGAGTCGTGACTTGCGGATAGGATTATCAATTAACCTCTAAAGTCTCATCTTATTTCCAATAACATGCTTAATGTATAATTAGTGCTTACGACAAAAAATTCAGTACTTATGTCTAAGAGCGTGACTTAGGGCAAAATTGTAACTTAATTTCTAAGATCATAGCCTAAATCTATGCTTCCGCCGTGGATCTAGAACCATGCTCTGAAAGATCGCATTGTCGAACACGTAGTACTTCTTAAACTCATTTCGAAATTAGATCCAAGTGGCCGACGGTGTCAGTTATGCTGCGCCATCACTCCTCCGCATCTTCTTGTCGAAGAATCTCAGGTCTGAGTGCAATGGTGGTGGAGGCGGTGCATGCTAGTTCAGCAGCTGGTGCTAATATGGTAAGGTATTGGTCCTGGTGACTATGACATCATCAGGTGCTTGGGACGATCCCCTGATTCTGGTGGTTCTCACCACCATTTCCAGCTGGCTCGCGTCGTGGAGACATTTCTGTAATTTCAGGTTCATGAAAAAAATCAGATTAGTCAATAGCGAGTTAATAGGGTTGACACTGGGTAAAACGATAATTAGACAGAGAAAGCTCACCATCGGCACACACCTCCCATAACCCAATCATAGCCTAAGTCTAAAATCATCCCTTAAGTCTACTTTGTTTATTAGGGGTAAAATCGTCATTTTACAAAAAGATCGTAGCTTATGCCTAGGTGAGCTAGTTAATCCTGCGTTTCCGAGGCGGATCTGAAGCCTCGTCTCTGATACCACCTGTAGCACCCCGCTCCCGAGCCCTAACATCGGGAACAGTGCACCCGCCGTATCTCACTAAGGAGAATACAAAGCGTCGAATCAATCTCTTACATGTCAAAAATGACGTAGAAATTTTTCTCGCAGAAACGTAAATCATAACTTAAATTAAACTCCAATGATCGTCATTACATTACTGAATCAAAATTCTGATAATAAAAGTAATAGAGAAGTCTGTGAAAAAAATCCTCAAAGTATAAGTAAACACAAACAGCTGCAGAGCTCCCTCGTAACCTAGATGCAGCTATCAACCAGCCCACTCCGCTATGTTCGTCCCGTCCTCAACAAAGAAATACTCGTAGTCCTCATCCGGCTCACCTGGGAAGTAGGGGTGAGTGACAGAAATCACCCAGTAGATGCCCGCCTCAAACCAATACAAAACGTGCATACCGAAATGATATAGCCACATAGCACATAGATATGATATAACCACATAGCACATAAAGATAAGATAACATGCATAAGATAAAGTAAATGCGGTAAGTAAAAGCACTCCATGTAAAATGCACAAGTACGTGATGCATGCTCAATCAACGTGTCACACGCAACAAAGTCATGTCACACAGAATGCCGATATCTATACCGTGCAATGCATGAACCCGGGTCCTACTGAGTGGCTGCAGGTCGTACACCCCACAGTCACCATACTGAGTGTGCGTGGCCGCGCCACTGCACACCATCCTGAGTGTCGTGGCCCCGCCACCGTACACCATCCTGAGTGCCCGTGACCCGTACGTCACGACCCGCCATCGTGCAATGCACGTGCCATGAATGCAAAAACACAATCGCCTGAGGCCCCTGACCCATCCTCACCATCCTCCGGCACTCAATATTTGGCTTTGTGAAATTTTTGAATATTGAAAAGTTGTTATTTAGCATCCCCTTACTTTTCCTTAGCTTGTATTAATTTACTAGAATTTTCTACTAATTTCCCCTATGTTTCCATTACTTAATTCTATTTATTATTATTAATTTTTAATTACTTAAATTTACCAACCTTCATAAATTAAGTGAAAATAATTTAATTTTAACCTTTGATATTTTCTAGAATTTATTGGTATTTAATTATATTTTCCTGGTCTGATCCGCCAGACCCGATACATTCTTTCTTTTTTTGAGAGGTTAATAGGCCGCCTTCGGTCCGACCCGCTGGCCAGTCGACCCGGTCTGTTGGCTGGCCTATTCTCTGTCTTAATTTATTTATTTATTTATTTATTTATTTATTTAATTGGATGTTCCACCAGTGGCAACGCGCGCTGTGATTTGTTTTTCGATCCCAACCCCCATTTTCTCCTATTTCCAGCCTATAGGAACCTATTCTAAGGCCAAAACACAACATTTTAAAGGCTCCTAATGTAAAAGTTCCCCTTTTTCCCCATTTTTAAGGATATTTTGTTTTTGATTCAATCATACCACCAATTTCACACACACATACACGCACATAGCAGCCATAAACAATACATCTCATGCTCTCCAACATAGACAAAATTTACAACTTAAACAAATAAAAACAACGAAACAAAATTTACAACTTAAATAAATAAAACAACGAAACACGTAAGTATACCATCAAAGCATGCATGAATCATACCCGTTTGAGGGGGGAAGAGGCACCTACCTTTTCGGCGAATTAACTTCCTTCTCCTCTAGGCTCGAATCTAAACAATTGTAGTATAAACATCAATACCTAATAATAAAGGTTAATTTGACTGACTTAAAATAATTAGTTCGTAGCGTTCTATTTTATTCACATTTGTTATACCAACATATATATATATTTTATATTATATTTCCAGCAAATTATGCACCACTACCTTCCTTTATGACCATCGCAGTAACCTTTTTTTTTTGTTTATCACTAACACAAATCAAATATCGAATGCATGAAATCATGTACCATAAAATATATACTTTTTTTTTTGGCCAAAGATTCGCCCACTTAAATTTGGTACTCACGGCCATAGTAACTTTTTATTTACCAAAAATTCAACATTATTAGTCAACTACATATATACACATATATAACATACTTGCCATATATATTATATTCATAGAACATCTTTGAAATCTAATTTCCCTTTTTTTTATGGCCATTCGACAGTGGCCAAAATATGTCGAGTATATTTTTCATACCATTTACACACACAACGACACACCTATAAATATTTATACATATAAACATATTTATAATGAAACTATTTATATATGCATATAAATGTATTTAAGCCTTATCTTTGTTTACATATGCACCACAGACGTCACATTTAGGTTTTTTTTTTTCTTTAAACGAAAACTTTTGGCCTTTTGCAGTTGACATGCACCATTTTCATTTTTAAACAAAATCGGCATATGGTATATTCAACCATATACCAATGTATATACACATTCATCTTTGCATTCATATATACTTATGTATATCCACAATTTAATATTAAAGTATAGTTACGGATTTCACAAATTCATGATAATCACAGGGAGGATACTTACCTCGATGGTTGTACTATACTGTACTGTTGAATTATGGCTTGTCGGAGACCACAGTAAATCTCTCCTTCAGTAAAAGCGACCGAATATATGGAGAAAAAGAACCAAACGGTTATTGTCGGCTGAATAAATAGAGAAGGATAATAGGTGTTGTGGGGTTGTCAATTGCTGGAGAAGAAAATCGTGTGATTTATTGGAGAAAAAAAGAAATTACTAAAAAAAATAATGAAAGTTGTTGCTTGCTGATGGTAAGATGGGTGGAGATTTGAGAAAAAGGCTGCATGGTTTTTTTTTTCTGCTTCTTCCTTTGGCCGTTTGATGCAGAGGAGAAAAGTGGCAGCAATTCCTCTGTGATATGGTGGCCGCTGGAAGTGCGTATGAGGAAGGGAGGCTGGCCAACTTAAAAAAAACATTAGGGTTAGCTTAGGGTTAATTAAATGGTAGGATAAGTTTTAGAAATTTTCTTAGTGTAGGATTAAGATTCCTACATTATAGCTAATCAAATACTTATCTTCATATTTAAATTTAAGATAACTATAAATATTTTATATTACTTTTTCCAAAAAAACAACAAAAAGAAAAAAAAACTCGGACATAACAATGTATATATATGTGTGTATATATATATATGCCTTTTCTCTTCTTTGTCAACAGGATATGCGGACACGTGTTCTATAGTTTTTAGTCCTTATCGGCGTGTTTGGGATTTTCCGTTAAATATTATGTGGATTGCTTGCAAGGATAAAATTTTTGGTAATAGAGTCGGCCTCCATCATATACATTTCTAGCTAATCAGTTCAAATCATCACAACATATTTGTAACATTTTATGACAATACAACAAACGACTTCGAAAAAAAAATATATGCCTCCCTCACTTTATGCTGCATGCACAGCCAGAAGTGCGAGCAAGCCCATACATGTTTCGTTTAAGTAAGTTTGCATAAAATATACTGAATAATACCTCAAAATTGACTGCTATTTGTTAAATTCAACACTGTTTAAATGGAAAAAAAAAAGTAAAGGAATATACATGTTTCGTTTAAGTAAGTTTGCATAAAATATACTGAATAATACCTCAAAATTGACTGCTATTTGTTAAATTCAACACTGTTTAAATGGAAAAAAAAAGTAAAGGAATGAAATATACTGAATATACCTCACTTGACATTGTTTATATGGATAAAAATACAGGAACGAAGTTGCCCGTTCGTCTTCTTCTTAATTTCTTCTATACTTGTGTATCCTCTTCATTGGATTACAATTCAAAGAAGAAAAATATCAGAAAAAGTCAAAAATAGTAAAGAGGATGTAGTACAGGGAGAAAAGTCAAATTCACAAACTGCAGATCCATTAAAGCAATCGGCTAATAAGAAAATCAAATTTCTTTATTCTGATAGCAATAAGAATGATGAAGAAGAGGGAGAAGTTGTAGCGTGTCGCCCGGAACTAGTGTTTGGCACGGTACACCAACCGTACTCTACTACGATTAGTACAAGATGTCGATACTATACATGCGTATGTCGACATGAATAATGAATCAATAAGCAGAAGCAACATAATCATAAACAAAATATAATCGACATGCATCATTATACATTACACTTCGATAAAAATCATCCGATGCTATACACTGAATTACTCTAAATACATGATGATCCCGTAAATAACATCTTCTAATATAATCTCTTGCACACTACCTTGCTATCAAAGATCTGTCTGTCCTGTTCTCAACAAGCCGGCTTAGTGATATTTGCTATCTGTAAAGTGATAAGGCAAGTATGAGCGATAGCCAATTTAATTGTTCAGCAAGTAGTCCTACTAGATACGACATGTGGATCATACATGGGGATACGGGGTGACGAAAGTATAATATCCATATATAATGAATATAATAAACACATTTCCCTTTTAACAGGTAAAATATTTTAACGTACATATGAACTTAAAGCATGTAAACTAAGGAGAATTAATAAACGTAACATATCAACATTTCGTTGTACTTTGTCCGTAACATCATATAGTGTCCATACTTAGCTCCTAACTCATAACTTATACTAAGATCAATGATATTATAACTTAAGGATTTTCTGAAGGTAACATATGGTAACATAGTCATGACTGTTAGCTCCGTAACACACTCTAGAGGGGGGGAATAGAGCGTTGTGCAATTTTATGGAATTTTCTTCTTTGGCTCAACTCAAATAGAATTCAAAATCAAAGCGAGAATGAGAGATGAGAGAGAATGAATGAGCACACCAGATATAGAGTGGTTCGAATCGTAAATGATTCTACTCCACTACCACTTTGTTGCCAACGTAGATTTTCAACAACTACTCTTCTTATTAAAGCTAATAAGAACAACCACAAGAATACCTACACTAACAACTTAGTGTAAGCAACCACAACAACTTCTTGCATAAAATGCTTTTATGAAACTACAACAACCACAGCTTTAAGCAAGAACTACTTACTACTTCACCACTTCAACAAAGTTCTCTCAAGAACTTTCTTACAATAGGTTGAAGGAAGTAGTGGGGTTCACACTTTCTCACTAGTCTAAACACAAGCAAGAGATCAAATATTTATGGTTCCTCTTGTGTTAGCCTCTCTATCTCTCAATATACAACAATGAAGAACAAAGAAAGGATTAATAAGCTTTAAGCACTTTTACACATATGAGAGAAATATATAACAATGAATAATGAAGCTATGACGGTGAAAGTGTCTGTTTGCCTCATCTGAACTTCATCCATTTATAGGAGGGGTTCACCATGTTTTGGAGCTTTCACCATGTCTTCAACTCAATCCTCAACTCTTGAAAAATTGAAAATAGCCTTTAGCCACCCTATGGAGTGATTTGATCCTCAATAGCCAGCCTAGAGAATCTTAGACATGGATACAATAGTCAAGGAAGCATGTATTACGTTGGAGTAAAGTCCACAAGAAACTTGAGCAAGATTGGAGAGAGAAAACACCATAAATCTCTTTTGGATTTTGTTCTAACGGTCATAACATTTTGAATTATGGGTGACGTCGATCGATCCATGTGCCTGCGCTGAGAGATCGATTTCCTCCATGAAGATTGCTGTTTTGAAACTGCAGTACATCGATCGATCGATGTCTCTCTTGTGAGAGACTGATGTACATCGATCGACCGATGTCCCTTGGCTTGAGAGCTCGATGTCTTCCAGAAACTTTCTGGTTTGAAAACTTCCTGACATCGATCGATCGACGTATCTCTTGTGAGAGACTGATGTACATCGATCGATCGATGTCCTTCAGACTAAGAGATCGACGTTGGACAGAAAGTTCAAAACTTGAACAATCTCAACATGGATCGATCCATGTCTCTTCCTGAGAGACTTATGTATACATCAATCGATCCATGTGAGAGATTGATGTCTCACAGTATGTTTTTATTATTTTGCTTAAAACTCCAAGTTTGAATTTTCATTTTAACCCATTCGAAACACCTTTTAATATCATCAAAACATTTCATATCCTAACAATATCCCCTTTTTGATTATTTTAAAACCAAGATTTAAAAGATGATTTTGTTTGAAAATTTACATTTTGACTAGCTAAGTGTTTCAAACTTGTAATTTTCAATCTCCCCCCTTAGTGTATGCATTTTATACTTTTCTTATAACAAATGTTAACATGATCTTCCCAAATCCAATGAATATGAAAATATTAAAATGCTCCCCCTCAACCAATTATGCACCAGAAGACTCCCCTCAACCAAACATGCATCAATTTCCAAATTTTCTCTTTTCTTTAGCCATTTAATATCAAGATTAATCTCAAAGCCATTAAGTACATCAAGATTAATATCAAGCAAGAAAGCAATACACTTTTCCTTCAAGGTTCATATCAAGCAAGCAAGCAAGCAATATACTTAATCAATCTTTATCCCCCTTTTTGAAAGCATCAAAAACAATGATGGAAGAGAAACATACTATGTCATTAAAACTTCAAACCATAACAATGTTTAGCAAATACATAAGCCGATAAATATCTAAGCTAGAATCTAAAAATGGGGATAACCGGGGAATGAACGAGAAAGAAGAGGCCTAGTCTTCATCGAACGAAAAAGTAATTCTGGGGATACACGCCTTCATCTTTGCCTTAAGCTTTGCAAATCTTGACTCGTGCATTTTCACTTTTCCTCGTAGTTCATCGACCTCCTATTGAAGGCTAGTAACTTGAGCTTGAAGTTCTGGAATATTTGAGCTCAAGCCACTAGGTTCTTGTGTGTCGGGTATGGGAATTCGTTCCTCTTCCGGAGCACCCACTTCTTCACCCTCTTCTTTTTCTTTGCCTGGCCCTTCATAGCTTCTTTCCTAGCCTTTAGCACTTGTAGGATGTTGACATTATCATAATAATCCTTATGTGTGATTTGGTCAAGATCCACATTGCCTACATATACCTCCGACTTCACTAGCATCCGATAAATGAGATTACTGTAGGGAAGTGCTTTGTTTTGCTTCGTTGCGGCCTCAATCATGTTTGTCATAAAAATATCTCCAAAGTTTACTCTCTCTCGGTTGGCTATACGGTAGGCAGTATAGAAGGCCCTTTGGCAGACTTGCCATTGATACAAAAAGTAACTATGGCAAGGAGGGTTCAGTATACTAAGGGTATGTAATTAGTGTTCTTGGTTGGGTGGTAACCTAAGAATGTTTTCACTTCATCTTCAGTGACTTTCCATAGTGCCGTATCCCATTTCCACACATCAAACTGAAAGTACCCTTCATTTGGTACTTTAATCAACTCACAAATTTTTTCAACATCCCATTCAATGTGAGTATCATCAATGATAGTGTGCAAGGCTAATAGGGAGATCATTAATATATTGAACCTATAGATTTGCATAGAAAAGCCTTGTATACCGACTGGATATTTTGTCCATCTCCCTTTCAAGCCAAATACTTCTCCATTGTTAGACACCAACCATTCAATGATAGGACTTAACTCATTATTGCTTACAATATCATTGATTCTAAGCAATTTGAGTGGAATAGTCGCCCTTTCATCTCTATCCCACTTATCATATGACATTTGAGAATGTCTAGTAATGTACCTCACATGTCCGAGTGGATATGGTTCCTTCAAGGCACTCTTAGCTTCCTTAGTCTTGATCCAAGGGAAATTTGCGAAGGTTAATCCACTACGGAGGTCAGCCAACACATTTGCTTGACTAAAATCCATAGTTTGCTTCCTTCTAGGTTGAGTTCTTGCTTGGGCCGAGAAGATTGTCCATGGGGAGGGTTGCTTAACCCTTCTTCTTCACTTCTAGTTGATCTTGCCCTTTTTGTTGCGTTTTTGCTTCTTGTTGTCATTTTGAAGAGAATTAGGGCACTAGATTGAGGATTTTCTAGAGGTGAGTAGAGAAATATGAAGTTAGAAAATGAGAATCAAGTGTAAAGATGATGAAACTTTGATTTTGAGATGAAATTTAAGAGAGAGAAGGTTTTTGGAGAGGGAGGCGCAAATTTTTTGATAAGAACGATCGATCCATGTATACCTTTTTCTGGAGAAATGAAAAGATTTGTGTTTCTGACCGAAATTAAAAGCACAGAAATTGACGTACGTCGATCGATCGACGGATCTTTCATTTCAACACATGGATCGATCCATGTATACCTCTTTTTGAAATTTGTAATTTTTACACTCTAAACATTATTTATCATCTCTAATCTTGTCTAATAGACTCAAATGTCTCTGTAAGAAGAGATTTGGTAAATATATCCACTAGTTGGTCATTGGTTGGAACAAATTCAACGCATACCAATCCTTTTTTAATGCAATCCCTTATAAAGTGATGTCTCGCTTCAATATATTTGGTCCTACTATTGTGTACCAGGTTTTGTGCTATACTTATGGCTGAGGTGTTATCGCATAAGATTGGGACTTTGTCAAACTTAACATTGTAATCATTTAAGGTGTTTATCATCCAAAGTAGTTGGCCACAACATGAAGTGGCCGATACATATTTGGATTCCGCAGTTGAAAGTGACACTAGTTTGTTTCTTGGAGAACCAAGAAACTAAGCAATCTCCAAGGAATTGGCATGTCTCGGATGTGCTTTTTCTATCGACTAGGTTTTCCTACATAGTCGGAGTCACTATACTCTCTTAAGTCAAAATATCCATTTTTGGGATAAAATAGCCCAAAGTTCAAAGTATCTTTCGAATACCTAAAAACACGTTTAATTGCAACTAGATGCGATTCCTTAGGCATACTTTGAAATATAGCACATAAACATACAACATGCAAAATATTCGGTCTACTAGCAGTTAAATAAAGTAAACTACGAATCATACCCCTATATTTGGTTATCTCAACCGGTTTTCCTTGTTCATATTTGTCAAGCTTCGTACTTGTGCTCATCGGTGTGCTTACACTCCTTCCATCCTCAAACTTGTATTTCTTGAGTAAATCCTTTGTATATTTTGTCTGAGATATGTATACTCCATCTTCAGTTTTCTTGATTTGAAGACAAAGGAAGTAATTGAGTTCACACAACATGCTCATCTCAAATTCTCCTTCCATCAATTTAGAAAACACAAAGAGAATCATTAGCAGCACCAAATATAATATCATCCACATAAATTTGAACAAACAATTGATGGTTTTCTTGTTCTTTAATAAAAAGAGTAGTGTCAACTTTTCCTCTTGAAAACTCATTCCAAGTAGGAAGTTACTTAATCTTTCATACCATGCCCTACGAGCTTGTTTAAGTCCATAAAGGGCCTTTTTGTGTTTAAATACATGATTTAGATAATCATGATTTTCAAACCACGGTAGTTGAGATACATACACCTCTTCTTGAATTATTCCATTCAAGAATGCGGATTTCATATCCATTTGATATAGTTTGAAATTCTTATAGCATGCATATGCTAATAGCATCCTAATTGCTTCTAACCTAGCTACGGGGGCAAAAGTCTCATCATGGTCTATGCCTTCTTCTTGTCTATATCCTTGAGCCACTAACCTAGCTTTGTTTCTAGTGATGTTTCTTTTATCATCCATTTTCTTTCTAAATACCCATTTAATGCCAATTATGGGGTGATCACTAGGTTTATCTATTAATTCCCAAACATCACTTCTTTCAAATTGATTTAGCTCTTCTTGCATGGCTAATACCAACCTTCATCATTTATAGCCTCTTTTATATTTTTAGGCTCAACTTGTGAAATAAAAGCATTTTCATTAAATTTCCTTCTAGTTATTATGCCTTGACTTGTTTCACCTAATATTAATTCTCTTGGATGGTCTTTCTTATACTTATATGAATCCGGTAAATTTGAAGTATCTCCTATAACTCCATCTTCAACCTTAAGTTCAAGTGGACCAATCCTAAGGTTAATGACAATATTTCCTTTTGGATTCTCAAATTTTTCTATATGACTTGCTTCAATTATTTATTCATCATCATCATTATTTATGCATGGTTCATTCTCAATAAGTTCGCTAAACATGACAAGAATTGACTCTTCAACTTCATACTCCTTTTGTTATATATTCTAAATGTCTTGCTATTTTGAACATATCCCATAAAGATTCCTTCATCCACTTTAAAATCGAGTTTATCTAAGTTATCTTTGGTGTTAAGTATAAAACACTTACAACCAAATACCTTGAAACAATCAATATTTGGTACTACCTTTCCAAAACTCATGAGGAGGCTTTTTGAGAGATGGTCTCAAGCAAACTCTATCAATTACATGCCAAGCGGTGTTTACCGCTTCAGTCCAAAAATACTTGGGTAGCTCAGATCCATTAAGCATCATTTCTTGAAGTGTTCTATTTTTTCTTTCCGTAACACCATTTTTTGAGGAGTTCTTGGAGCCGAGAAATTGTGTCTATACCCGTTGGATACACAAAATTCTTGAACCTCACCATCAAACTCACCACCTATATCACTTCTAATTTCCTTAATTGTGTCTTCTTTTTGATTTTCTAATCTCCTGCAAAGTTTTATAAACTCTTGGCATGCATAATTCTTTTTAGCTAAAAACATAGCCCTAGTGAACCAAGAGAAATCGTCTACCACCACAAAGGTGTAATATTTTCCACCTAGACTTGCCATACCAATATCCCCGTACAAATCCATATAAAGCAATTGTAGAGGTTTGGTGGTTGAGATTTCACTTTTAAGCTTGAAACTTGCTTTAACAAGCTTTGCCTTTTGACAAGTGTCGCATAAGCCATGGTTTTCGAAATTTAATTTTGGAAGACCTTGGGCCTTTTCATTTTTGCAAATCGCTTTGAAATTTTTGAAACTAATATGTCCAAGTCGTCTATGCTGTAGTTGAGTCAAATCATTTTTGGCAACTAGGCAAGAAATCTTTTGTGATATCAAATCATGTGTGCTAAATTTGTAGACATTATTTTTCCTTATAGCCTCAAAAACAATTTTATCATTCTTTTTCACAATTCATTTTCTTTTTACAAATTCAACTTGAAAATTAGCATCACATAGTTGGCTAACACTTACGAAATTATACTTAGACCCTTCTACATATAATACATTATTAATGGTGAAAGAAGAATTACCAATTTCTCTATGTCCAAGGATTTTGGCTCTCTCATTGCCAAAATGCACCGTTCCACCATCTTGGAGCTTGAGCTTGGTGAACAAGGTTTTGTCTCCCATCATGTGCGTTGAACATCCGCTGTCCATAAGCCATTTGGTTCCTTCTTCTTTGGCTACTCCATTTATCTTGAGAGCCTACAAAACCAAGAGATTTATGCATTGGTACCCTTTGATGGTTGGGTCCTTTAGGGTTAGCTTGTACCCTTAGGCTTCCAAACATACATACTACCAAATCTAGCTCTACATGAACTCTTCACATGACCTACTTTGTTACAATGAAAACAAGTTGGTACATGTCTTGTTTTATAAGATGATGAGTCATGTTGTGTTTTCTCTTATTTGCATTTTTCTTTAACGACTTAGGCTTATTGGATGAATATGATGAATTAAATCCTAAACCGGATTTATCATTTCCAATTCTTTGGTTTCCAAGTAATTTGTCTAGATTATTTTTACCATCGGTAAGTTTTTGTAAGTCTAATCTTAGTCTCTCACATTCTTTCCTAATTTCCACATTTTCAAGAGCTACGGTCTTATGCATGGTGAGTATGATGTAATGATCTTGAAACATCAAAATATTCTTATCATGCAAGCTCTTGTTTTCTAATATGCATTATTTAAATTCCTTCTTCAAGTGTTTATATTTTAAAAATCAATTTTTCAAAATCATCTTACAAATCTCCTATTTCATCTTGTAAATTAGAAGAGTTAGATTTTACCTGAAGGTCATTCTCGATTGACATGAGACAAGTATGTTGTGGTTTTGGATTCTCAACTATTGTAACAAGTCCAACATCATTGTCTTCACTTTCTTCTCCTACCGATTCGAAGTGGAGATCATCACACATGGTTACTTCTGCATTAAGGGCTTTCTTCTTTTGAGGAAAGACCTTCTTTTCTTTCTTTTGCGGCTCCTTAACGTGGCAATCGGCAATGAAGTGACCGGGTCGACGACACTTATAGCAATTATCAATTGCTTCTTTTTCCTTGGGTGGTCTCTTAAAAAACTTTCTTGCTTGGGCCTTATTTCTTGTTGCCATTCTTCTGAATTTTCTCACAAGAAGAGCAACTTTCTCATCGATTCATCGGACTCTACCATCAATCCTTTGTGTGATGCTTGTGTGGGCTTGATAGGGTTCATCCTATTTTGTTCATTAATAAGAATTTCATGAGTAAGAAGATTATCAGATAGCTCATCAAGGGTAAGAGTCCTAAGATTCTTTGATTCGCTGATGGCGGTGACTTTAGGTGTCCATTCTCTTGGCAAAGAGTTGAGGAGTTTTGAGGCAAGGTCTTCATTTGAGATTTTCTTGTCCATCATGGAAATTTGATTCACTAATCGAGTGAATCGTTCAATAGTTTCCTCAATCATTTCATCGCTCTTCATACCGAACATTTCATACTCCTTCATGAGCATAATCTTTTGGCCATTCTTACTTGCTTAGTCCCTTCATGGATCATTTCTATCCTTTTCCATGCTTCATGGGATGTTTCAAGACCATGAAGTCTTATGAGCTCGGTGGTGGTAAGAGCACTTGAAAGAATATCGAATCCTTTGCTATTAATGGCGAAGTTTATCTTCTCTTCATCAGTGTAGTCATCCTCATCTTTGAACATTGATTCTCCTATTGAGTTGGTAACCGTAGGAACTTCCATTTCTTTGACAACGGCTCTCCATATATCAAATCCACAGCCTTTCAAATGATTAATCATTCGAAATTTCCACAAAGAGTAATTTTGGACATCAAACATAGGTGCTTTAGTGTTTGATCCTGAGAAGAGTGTAGTTAGCTTGGAAGTTGAAGTGTAGGATGAAGAGGTTGTCATTGTCATGATCTTTAACATTGCTACTTGCAAAGATTAGCCAAGAAATCAAGGTTAGGCTCTGATACCAATTGTTAGGTCCGTAACACACTCTAGAGGGGGGTGAATAGAGTGTTAGGCAATTTTGAAGAATTTTCTTGTTTGGCTAAACTCAAATTGAATTCAAAATCAAAGCAAGAATGGGAGATGAGAGACAATAAATGAGCACAATGGATATAGAGTGGTTGCCAAAGTGGATTTTCAACAACTGCTCTTCTTATTAAAGCTAATAGGAACAACCACAGCAATAATTACAATAACAACTTAGTGTAAGCAACCACAACAACAATTTTTTGCATAAAATTCATTTGTGCAACTACAACAATCACAACTCTAAGCAAGAACTACTTTTTGCTACCTCACAACTTCAACAAACTTTTCTCAAAAACTTTCTCACAGTAGGTTGAAGGAAGTAGTGGGGTTCGCACTTTCTCACTAGTCTAAACTCAAGCAAGAGATCACATATTTATGGTTCCACTTGCGTTGGACTCTCTATCTCTAAATATACAACAATGAAGAACAAAGAAAATGTTAAAAAGCTTTAAGCACTTTTACACATACAAGAGAAATATACAATAATGAATAATAAAGCTTGACGATGGTAAAAGAGTGTGTTTGCCTCATCTGAGCTTTATCCATTTATAGGAGGGGTTCACCATGTTTTGGAGCCTTCACCTTGTCTTTAAGTCAATTCCCAAGTCTTGAAAAATAAAAAATAGCCTTTATCCACCCTATAGAGTGATTTGATCCTCAATAGCTACCCGAGAGAATCTTAGACATGGATATAATAGTCAGGGAAGCATGTATTATGTTGGAGTAAAGTCCGCAAGAAATTTGAGCAAGATTGGAGAGAGAAAACACCATAAATCTCCCTTAGATTTTGTTCTAATAGTCATAAAATTTTGAATTCTGGGGGTCGATCGATCGATCCATGTGCCTGTGCTGAGAGATCGATTTCCTCCATGAAGATTGCTGTTTTGAAACTGCAGTACATCGATCGATCGATGTCTCTCCTGTGAGAGACTGATGTACATCGATCGATCGATGTCCCCTGGCCTAAGAGATCGATATCTTCCAGAAACTTTCTGGTTTGAAAACTTCCTGACATCGACCGATCAACTTCTCTTTTGTGAGAGACTGATGTACATCGATCGATCAATGTCCTTCAGGCTGAGAGGTCGATGTTGGACAGAAAGTTCAAAACTTGAACAATCTCAACATGGATCGATCCATGTCTCTTCATGAGAGACTAATGTATACATCAATCGATCCATGTGAGAGATTGATGTCTCACAGTGTGTTTTTCTCATTTTGCTTCAAACTCTAAGTGTGAATTTCCATTTTAACCCATTCAAAACATCTTTTAATATTTTCAAAACATTTCATATCCCAACAATGACATGATGCATAAAACATGACTTTTCATGATTTTTCATAACCTGACTTTTGTAAACGTAACATGATTTCCATAACTTGCATAACCTGACATTTTCATAACATGAAGACATGACATTTTCATTATTGGCTTTAGCGTTTTTCATAAGAATAATAATGCACGACATACCGATTGGTTCCCCATATAGTACATGTACGACATAAAACATCATAGACATATGTACATGTGCTAACGGTGACGCACTATGACGGAAGTCCCGTGTCCCAGACCCAGTGTTACACTCCACCATAAACGTAATCATATGCCCCTGACACCTACCACCCTAGTACTGATGTCACGCTGGCGAACATAATATAGTCATAATCATGAACATAACGTAACATATCGTGTGTCGGTGGAATCAATCATCCCGCGCTTATTATTAATACGCATATGAACTTTTAAAACATGCGATGCAAAACATAACTTTTCAAACTTTAATTTCATGCAACGTGAGAATCGCTCATATGAGGGTGTTTGGGTTATTCTACATCTTATCATTATACATCACTTGCTTATTTACCTTCTACATATCATAACTTAACGAAAATACCCTTTTTACCCTAATAGAGTACCATTTGGCCAACATGACCAAAACAGCCTTCATCTTGTATTTTCATCAACAATATTTTCTTCACGTCTATTTCATACATGTATTTCATAATTCATAACTTAAATACCTAAAACATTTAACTCTTAATTACAATAATATATCATAGAGGATTTTCATAACTTGCATCATAATTTACATATTATCGTCTATTACACGTATGATTATGCATAGCATAAAATGGAATCATTTATGTCATAAAAATCTTATTTGACCATGTATATATATTTATGTATATACATATATATACTTTCACACTTATGGGTGTTCATTATACATACTTAACCATTTTCATATCTTAATATACCTTAACATTTATTTCATATAAGTTACATACAAATATGCATACTTATGTCTATACATTTCTATGGCATGTTGTATAGTGTACATAACATAGTCATTTTCATCTCTTAACATGTGTATTATGTAGGTATGTGTATATAAAATATATTACCATCATTTTAATATAAAAGGGCCCTATGGACGAAATACATGTAAATACATACACATATAACATTATTTATGACTTATTATATTGTATAAAAAGCTTGCTCATTTTCATATCTTAACATATATATTATACATATATGGGTACATATAATATAGCAAGTCATTCTTTTACTTTTAAGGCATCATGGCCAAATATAGTATTTGCCTATAAATATTTTTTTATGATAAATCACATAGTATACTTTGACATTTTCATATCTTAACATACATATTATACACATAGATGTACATAAAATATATTTAAGCCATTTTGATCAATTTATGGCCTTTTGGCAATGAGTTATATACATATATACACACACACACACACACACACATATATATATATATATATATATATGTTCCCACATAATACTGTTTCGTACGTTATACGTATATGTACATATAATATAAAATAATTACTCAAACTCCTAAATGCAGGCCTTTGGCCGAATATGTGTATATATACATTAACATACTTATATTTCCATACATTATACTTATATGTACCCTTAATATGTCATAAAGCCATCTTTAACATAAGTAGACATCTTTTGGCCGTGTGTATATGTGTATACCGTCTTAAATATATATCTTTTTATATAATATACATTCATGGGTTCATAATACATAATAAGTTTATTTTTGCCATACCAAGGCCTTAGGGCCGATCATGTATATATAATAAAATATATATATCATAGTTATCTTCCATATCTCAATTTGTGTTGAACATATGTGTGTGTGTGTATATATATATATATACACTAAAAACATTTTATTTTCATTAAAAAGGCCCAAGGACGTACATATATAGTATGTATATCCATATATATGTCATACAAAAAATATATTTTATATATTCTTGTGGAGAAATCTTGAACATACCACATGATGATCAAAATTTGATATAAACATATATACTAAACATTGAAAATTCATGTAGGATCTAGGAATAGTACTTGCCTTTATCACTTATTTACCAATTTAAGGTGAAAATTCTTCACTTGATTTGGAAGAAAAATCCTTCTCCTTTCTCCTTTGGTAGCCACGGTTTGGAGATAAAAAGAAGGGGTTAGTGAGCAACTTATGAAGCTAGTTAAATGAGAGAACTTAACTTGAACATCATGAAGTTCTTACCTTGTCCTTACATAGTTCTTGGATCTACAACCTTTCTTGATCACAACTTGAATGAAAGAGAGTTTTGTACTCAGCCCAGCCTAAATGGAAAATTCAGCCCAGCCTAAACGGAAAATTAGATCTCAGATCAGTTAAGTGCATTTTCTTGGGATACTATCGATCACAAAAGGAGATACACCCAGCTAATAAAAGAACGTTTTTAAAACTCAATATTACCTTTGATGAAAAACATACATTTTATAATTCTTCAGCCAACACAGAAGATTCACGGCAAAACGAATATTGGAAATAATAGATAGTATAGACAATACAATCTAACCTATTATTGCTTGAGCAGCCAAGTTCATCAGGTTAGTCGAGCTGTTGTTTGGTACCTCAGGACGGCACATTCAATTCTCAACGCAGAGTTATCTCTCTTACAACCTCCAATAATCAGGAAGGCCTAGGTGTTAGAATATGATACGTTTTGATGATTTGCACAAATGACACTTCGAACGCCTGCATAAGGCGCTTTATGTGAAGTGGTTGGACTCCAGTACACTTTGAAAGCCTAGATTAGGCGCCTCATGTGAAGTGTCTAGATGCCTTTACACTTCAAACGCCTACATTAGGCGCTTCATGTGAAGTGTCTAGACGCGCGAACACTTCGAACGCCGACATTAGACGCTTCATGTGAAGTGTCTGGATGCCTGTACACTTCAAACACCTACATTAGGTGCTTCATGTGTTGTGGTTGAATTCCAGTACACTTCGAATGCCTATATTAGTCGCTTCATGTGTTCTGCTAAGTCAAAAGTACTTTTCCCCACAAAATGGGCATGTACTTCAAGCTGAGTTCTAAAAAGTCAGAACTACTTCGAACAAGCATGAAGGCTGAGATTAGGCGCTTCATGTGACTTCAAACGCCTTCAATTACCCACATAAGGCGCTTTATGTGACATCAAACGCCTGTTCAAATTCACATAAAGCGCTCCATGTCACAATGAATGCCTGTTCAATAAACAGATTACGCGCTTCATCTGACACACGTTACAAAAGTCATATGCTTTACTTTCTAACATTATTTGACCCTTTGTACCCTCCTCTTTTAGTGATATTTTCACAGGATCTCTCTCATTCTTGAAGAAGTCAGATTTCCTCTTCTAGCTTTCAACAAGAAGCTTCTCCAAGAAAGTTGCTACATGCAAAAAGGGAGATCTCCAATGAAGAAGACATGCCATCACAAGAAGACAAAGCCCATTATTGGCTCTACAGAGGGTTTCCAAACGGGCAGAAGAATTCAAGGGAGATAAAACAAATATCTCATTCTTCTTCAACTTTCTACCATTCAAGCTCTCAAGTTTCTCTCAAAGTTTCAAGCTCTCAAAATAGTTGTAATCTTGTACATTTTACTTTATTGTTGAGAGTTGTGTTGTAAAGGAAGAAGAAGAGTCTTCTTCTTAGTAAGTGAAGATTGTGAGAGACTGTGTAGATTGTTGGTCAAGAAGCTAGGGTGGTTCTTGTTTGAGAAAAATCTAGGCCTTGGAGGGTTAGTTGATAGTGTTGTGGTGCACTATACTCCCTACAAGATTTCTTTGAGGGCAAAGAAGATCTTTGGAGGCTAGACTTCAAGGGGTTAGATTTCTTGGTTGTGGTCTAGGCGTGTGGCCTAGTTTTCTATTTTGTTGGATTTTGTTTTTGATTGTTGTTTCCCCCCATAGAATTAACAATCCCACATTCAAAGTCCTTCTTATGAAAAATCAAGAAGGTAGAGGAGTAGAGTCATTTGACTTGAACCTCTATACATCTTTTTGTTCTTTTCGCTTCTGCAAAGTTTCATTCTTTTCAAGAACACACCCAAGTATTGGTTGCACTTAAAAACGAAAAATATCCAAGAAAATATCCATACTTGGTGAACACACTATTCAACCCCCCCTTCTAGTGTGTTCCGAGGGACCTAACAATTGGTACCAGAGCAAAATCTTGAGTATTTGAGTTCAAATAGCAAGATTTGATCTTCAAAGAATGGATCCTTTCAGTTATGATGATGCTAGCTCCCCTAGTGGCGATGCCTCAAGAAGAAGAAGGCAAGATACACTACTCCCTTCTATTTCTAGTGTCCATGTCAAAGTCCACATATTTGATCCTCTCAACTACCCACTATGGAAATCAAACACGGAAACATATATTCGTTCTTGTGGGTACCGAATATGGAGAGAGGTGTCAAAGGGGTATACTATTCCCTTTGATGTTGATGATCCTACTCTGGAAGAGGAGTTGCAGTTTGCCATAAATAGCAGAGCTCTTGCTATTTTGAATAGATTTCTTTCACCAAATAAGAGAGCTCAAATACAAGGTGTCTAATCCGCACATGAAGCTTGGAGAAAGCTAGAGATGATCCATGAAGGAACATCTCAAGTGAGAAAAGCCAAGAGGAGACCGTTGATCAAACAATTCTATAACTTTAATGTCCCCAAAGGTGAGAAGATCGAAGAGTCCATTCAAAGATTCACAAAACTTGTCAACCTTCTCACTGCGGTTGGCAAGAAGATAGAGCAAGAGGATCTCAACCATTGTTTTCTAAATAGCTTAGGAAGAGAATGGAACGCAAAGGTGACAGCCATCGAGGAGTCCAAAGATCTTGAAAATATTACTTTGGATGAGCTCTACGGGAATCTCATCACCTATGAGATTCATCTTGATGCACAAGAGAAGAATGACCCCATCCGCAACTCATCTAAAGCCCTTGCATGCGAGTCGGAGGACTCGGACGATGAAGTCAGACTTCTTATTAGAAGATTCCGACGTTGTGCAAGAAAGAATGAAGATGAAGCTAAGAGGTTCATCAAAGAGAAATTCTCCAAGGACAAGATGAAGGACCAAGAAAACAAATGCTACAAGTGTGGGAAGTTTGGTCACTTCATTAAAGATTGTCGGATGAAGGAGCCGTAACTCAAAGACAAGAAGGCCATCTACCAACGGAAGAAGGCCTTACAAGCGGAAGTAGCCCATTGAGAGAGCATTCTTTCCGGGTCCTAGAGCGACAACGGCGACAATGATGATCTTGCTCTCACGGGTGTTGTTCATGATGATCTCGACCAGGAGTTCTTTGCACTCATGGCCATTGATGACAATATGGAGATAAGCAATATTTTATCTCACTATAGACTAATTGATGAAAGAGATGATTTAGTGCAAGAAAATGATTTCTTAGATTTAAAATATAAACATGTTAAAAAGGAATTTAGAGCATGCTTAAATGAATATAATGACACGTTAGAAAATCACATTGCATTACAACTTGAGCATGATATATTTTTGATCATGCATGTGATTGCACTACAAGAGAAACATAATTTGATGAAATCATGTGCTCAAGCCCTTGATGAAAAGAAAATTGACTCAAGGGTAAGTGCTACAAAGGTAGACGTTGTGAAGGATGCATTTAGGCCAAATATGAAAACTAAAATCAAACCTAGAGATATGTATGCATTCAAGAAGGGAAAACAAAAGGAACAAGCACAAGTCGTCAAGGAGTCTAAAACCTCCTTGAAGAAACAACGGCACATGCCTAAAGCAAAGGCAAACACACCAAAGGTGTCACAACCTTTGGTTCAAGTCGTGAAACAAAAACCTACTTTGATTCCAAAGAAGGTTATTCCTAAAAAAGAATCACGAAATGTGGCAACGCACAAGCATACACACTCTCACAAACATACTCTTACATGTTTTTATTGCAATAAGAATGGTCATGTAGAGAGAGTATGTAGAGCTAAAAATAATAAGAATCTTGTGTGGGTGCCAAAAGGTGAAGTGAAGGTAACTAACCTTCAAGGACCCAAAATAAAAAGGGTACCAATGTCATATGATTTATTTTCAAGCCCTAACACTCAATGGAGAAAGCAACGATAAGAAGGTCAAATGGGTCATGGACAGTGGGTGTTCCAACCATATGACGGGACACAGAAGTCTCTTCCATAGACTCACTATGCAAGATGGAGGAGTTGTCGACTTTGGAGGTAGCAAAGGCCAAATCAAAGGACATGGTATTGTGGGTAACAATTCCTTCTCTCTTAGTGATGTCTTATATGTAGTAGGACTAAAGTTTAACTTGATAAGTGTCAGTCAACTATGTAATGCTAATTATGAAGTTTTGTTTTTGAAAACAATGTGTGTTGTGAAAAAGGATAATTCTATCTTATTTGAAGCTTTGCGTTTCAAAAATATTTACAAACTTAACATCAATGATTTGGTTTCTCAAAATGTATCTTGCCTAGTTGCTAAAAATGATTTGACGCAACTATGGCATAGACGTCTCGGACATGTTTGTTTTAAAACATTTAAATTTATTTGCGAAAACAATAAAGTCCGAGTCCTTCCAAAAATGAGTTTCGAAAATCATGACTTATGTGACACTTGTCAAAATGCAAAGCTTGTGAAAGAAAGCTTTAAACCAAAAACAAACATATCCACCTCCAAACCCCTACAATTGCTGCATATGGATTTGTATAGGGATGTTGGAACAAAGAGTTTGGGTGGAAAACATTAAACCTTCGTGGTAGTAGATGACTATACTCGTTATACATGGGTGATGTTTCTTGCTAAGAAAAATAATGCATGTAATGAGTTTATGAATTTAAGTAGGCGATTAGAAAATCATATGGGTGACACCATTAAAACATCCGTAGTGATCGTGGTGGTGAGTTTGATGGTGAGTTTGAAAGGTTTTGTGAATCCAAAGGATACTCACATGATCTTTCGGCACCTAGAACTCCACAACAAAATGGTCTAGCCGAATACAAAAATAGAACTCTACAAGAAATGTGTAGAGCAATGTTAAATGAGTTTGGTTTGCCCAAATATTTTTGGGCCGAAGCGGTAAATGCTGCTTGCCATGTGATTAATTGTGTATATTTGAGACCATATCTAAATGTGACACCTTGTGAGCTTTGGAATGGTAAAGTTCCCAACATTGGGTATTTCAAAGTGTTTGGTCGCAAGTGTTTCATACTTAATACCAAGGACACTTTGGACAAACGTGACGTCAAAGAGGATGAAGGTATATTTTTAGGTTATGCCTCAAATAGTAAAGCATTTCGTGTTTTTAACAAAAGGAGTCAAAAGGTGGAAGAATCAATCCATGTTAAGTTTAATGAGTCACTTAATGACGAACCTAAACTTAATGAGGATTGTGAAGAAAATGAAGATGTGACTCCTGAAGAAGAAATTCTTGAGGATATTCCTATGGTTGCTCATCAACAAGAGATTGTTGATGACCCTCCAAATGGAAACATCTTCATTGATTTAAGAGTAGAACCTATTGAAGGTACTCCTCCACCTTGTGTGCTTGTTGTTGATATACAAGATGTAAAAAATGCATCACATGTCCCGGAAAATGAGATTCATTTGAATGATGAAGGTTCGTCACTTCCGGAAAGTGATCATGAGGAAGTTGGAGGAGATGTCTCCAATCTTCCTAGATCATTGAAGCACAAAAGTTCTCACCCACACGAGTTGGTCATAGGTGATTTGAATAGGGGTATCACCACACGAAGGCAATATAGAGAGAATGCATTCGTCTCTCTTATAGAGCCTAAGAATGTCAAAGACGCAATTCTTGATGAAAATTGGATCTTGGATATGCAAGAAGAATTAAACCAATTTGAGAGAAGTGATGTTTGGGAGTTGGTTCCCAAACCACATGATCATCCTATTATTGGTACGAAATGGGTATTTCGTAACAAGATGGATGATCAAGGGAATGTTATTAGCAACAAGGCTAGATTAGTTGCTCAACGATATCGTCAAGAAGAAGGTATCGATTTTGATGAGATTTTTGCACCCGTAGCACGGCTTGAGGCTATTAGGATGTTATTAGCATATGCTTGTTATAGAGATTTTAAACTTTACCGAATGGATGTTAAATCCGCCTTCTTGAATGGTGTTATTCAAGAAGAAGTGTATGTTGCACAACCTCCCGGGTTTGAATGTCATGATTCACCACATCATGTTTTCAAACTTAAAAAGGCTCTTTATGGCCTCAAACAAGCTCGAAGAGCTTGGTACGAGAGGTTAAGTACCTTTCTTCTTAATAATGGATTCTCAAGAGGTAAAGTTGACACTACCTTGTTCATAAAAGAACAAGGTAGGAATCAATTAATTATACAAGTATATGTTGATGATATTATTTTTGGTGCTACTAACAATTGTCTTTGTGAGCAATTTGCTAATCTTATGCAAGGTGAATTCAAGATGAGCATGATGGGAGAACTCAATTACTTCCTTGGATTACAAATCAAGCAAACCGAAGATGGCGTGCACATTTCCCAAACCAAATACACAAAGGATTTGCTCAAGAAGTACAATTTTGGTGAAGGAAGAGAAGTAAACACACCAATGAGCACAAGTGCTAAGCTTGACAACGATGAAAAAGGAAAGCATGTCGAGGTAACCTTGTATCGTGGCATTATAAGTAGTCTACTTTATTTAACTGCGAGTAGACCCAATACTTTACATGCAGTGTGTTTATGTGCTAGATTTCAAAGTGATCCTAGGGAAATGCATCTAATTGCGGTAAAACGTATTCTTAGATACCTTAGATGTACTTTGAAATTTGGACTATTTTATCCTAAGAATGCATGTTTTGAATTAAGAGGATATTGTGACTCCGATTATGCGGGGAGTCTTGTTAATAGAAAGAGCACATCCGGAACTTGTCAGTTTCTTGGAGATTATCTTGTTTCTTGGTTCTCTAAGAAGCAAAACAGTTTCTCTTTCTATGGCGGAATCTGAATATGTGTCGGCCGCCTCTTGTTGTGCACAATTGTTATGGATGACAAACACTTTAAATGATTATAATATTCATTTCTCCAGAGCGCCTATTTTGTGTGATAACACGTCTGCTATCAATATTGAACAAAATCCCGTCCAACATAGTTGGACTAAGCACATTGAAGTGAGATATCATTTCATTCGTGACTGTGTACAAAAGAACTTGGTTAGTGTGGAATTTGTTCTTACACGTGACCAATTAGCAGACATATTCACGAAACCTTTACCTAGTGATGTATTTGCATCTATAAGAAGTAGGTTGGGGTTGCTCAATATGGGTTGATAATAACCCATCTTGAATTTTGAGCAAGAAAATTTTCAATATTTTCAAGTCAGTATACACAAGGCGCTTCATCACAGTTAGTTCAGGCATTCGATGTCACATCAAGCGTCTGATGCTAAGGATGTTACTCATTCTAAGTGACATCAGGCGCCCTATGTCCCTCATCACAAGCGTTCGAAGCTGGATTAAACGCTTCATCAAATGTTGTCTTCCGGTTCGAAGTGACTTCAGGCACTTCATCTCAATTTATGAAGTCGTTCAATATGACTTTAGGCGCCTAAACCCTAATTCCTCACTGTCAATTCCGCCATCTCTTCAGTTTTTTGCGCCAATCAAGAGTCATCAATTCCTGCTGCCGTTTCTCCTTCCCACTTTCTTCCCACGTCTCCCCACCTTCTCCACTTTCCAACATCTTTACCTTCCTTAACCCTTCTTCTTCCTCCACTACTCCAACATTTATTCCCACTCTCCCATCATCCTCCCACCATTAACGTCCAACTCTTCCTTTTCCCTCTTCTCCTTTAAATTTCTTCCTTCTCCTCACCTCTTCGTCTCACTAAATCCACTTTAATTTCTTCATCCCACTACACACTCTCACAACTTTATCTTCTCTTCCCAAACTCTTCAATCCAACTCTCTCTAATGGCTTCCGCAGGACCTTCAAAACGCCCACAAAGCCACAAACGCAAGCAAACTGCTGGCGTTGTGGAACCCCAAGAGATCAAAACCATTCGCAAGGGCTCTCCAAGGAGAATTTTCCTTGGCTTAAGAAATTTGATTCAAACATAAAATACTCTCCTCCAACTGTAGACAAAGGTCTCTATTTATCACTTCATTCTCACATGCTTTATGAAGAATGGAGGTATAACAATCGGCCTGTCGTTTCTCTCAAACTCATTTGCCTTAGTGATTTTACTGAGGCTCACAATGCCAATCAAATCATCTCCTTGCTAGATCATCAAGGATGGACCTCTCTTTGGTCCAGGCGCGATATGCAAAAGTTCTCTAGAGACTATACTCGGCTGTTCTACGCCAACATGTGGATTACTCCACAATCTGAGTTTCAACAATTTTTTCTGCACATTGTTGTTGCTGGTACTCCTATTCATTTTTCTATCCAAGAAGTCTGTGATGCCTTGGGCATCAGAAATGAGGGTCTTAGTGACTTCTCCGTATTTGACTGGAGCAACAAATACGGAGTCCGTGAACACGATGTAAAATTTGCCCTTGAATACTTTCCTTTAAAGAAGACTCATAACATGCCTCTGCTGAACAGAATTTTGCTAGTTGTGGTCACCTACTGTGTCAACGGTAAGGCAACACAAAATCCGAGCAATATGGATTTCTACGTTACTTATAGTATCTTACATCAGACACAGTTGAATTTTGGTTGGATTCTAGTGGAAGTTATGATGGCTGCCCTTCGGAAGGGTTCAAAAACTCTTCCCTTTGCCAACATTGTTACTATTTTCATGAAATCCGAGGGTATCGAGATACCTAATGGAGAACTTACAACAGTGGCAAAGACGGACTACTACGACAATTTCAATATTGCCCAAGCCATTGGCCCAAAACGAAGGAAGGCCACCACAATTCCGGATCTTGCAGATGAGGTCGATGAATGACCTCATGATGGTGAAGGAGGATCCATCGATCCTGCGCTCCTCTCCGCTATTCAGCAAATGCAGCAGACTATTCATCGGTTGGAGCTTCGAGATGCTGAGCATGAAGCTAGGCATGTTCACACCTCCGGTGGAGGTGCTAGATGCGAAAATGCTTAATTATTGTGTTAAATCTTTGTTTTTCTTCTTCTTGCTTTATGAAAACTATCTAACTTAGGAGCAAACTGGACTTGGCATTTTGTTATTCTTAAATGATGGTTCTTGGTTTGACATTGCTTGCGTCATCATTTTTGACTCATCAATTCCAAGTTATTTTTTGTTGCATCAAGTGAGGGGGAGAATAAGTTAAGGGAGAGCTAATTTGAAAAGTAATGCACATTGTGAAATCATCAAAAAGAGGGAGAATGTTAGAATGCGATAAGTTTTGATGATTTGCACAAATGACATTTCGAACGCCTGCATAAGGCGCTTTATGAGAAGTGGTTGGACTCCAGTACGCTTCGAACGCCTAGATTAGGCGACTCATGTGAAGTGTATGGATGCCCATACACTTCGAACGCCTACATTAGGCGCTTCATGTGAAGTGTCTGGATGTCCGGACACTTCGAACGCCTACATTAGGAGCTTCATGTGTTGTGGTTGAATTCCCGTACACTTCGAACGCATATATTAAGCGCTTCATGTGTTCTGCTAAGTCAAAAGTACTTTTCCCCCCAAAATGGACACGTACGTCAAGCTGAGTTATGAAAAAAGTCAGAACTACTTCGAACAAGCATGAAGGCTGAGATTAGGCGCTTCATGTGACTTCAAACGCCTTCAATTACCCACATAAGGTGCTTTATGTGACATCGAACGCCTGTTCAAATTCACATAAAGCGCTCCATGACACATTGAACGCCTGTTCAATAAACAGATTAGGCGCTTCATCTGACAAATGTTACAAAAGTCATATGCTTTACTTTCTAACGTTATTCGACTCTTTGTACCTTCCTCTTTTAGTGATATTTTCACAGGATCTCTCTCATTCTTGAAGAAGTCAGATTTTCTCTTCTAGCTTTCAACAAGAAGCTTCTACAAGAAAGTTGCTACAAGCCAAAAGGGACATCTTCAATGAAGAAGACATGCCATCACAAGAAGACAAAGCCCATTATTGGCTCTACAGAGGGTTTCAAACGGGCAAAAGAATTCAAGAGAGATAAAACAAAGGTTTTATCTCATTCTTCTTCAACTTTCTACCATTCAAGCTCTCAAGTTTCTCTCAAAGTTTCAAGCTCTCAAAATAGTTGTAATCTTGTACTTTTCACTTTATTGGTGAGAGTTTGTGTTGTAAAGGAAGAAGAAGATCTTCTTCTTAGTCAGTGAAGATTGTGAGAGACTGTGTAGATTGTTGGTCAAGAAGCTAGGGTGGTTCTTGTTTGAGAAATCTAGACCTTGGAGGGTTAGTTGATAGTGTTATGGTGCACTATACTCCCTACAAGATTTCTTTGAGGGCAAAGAAGATCTTTGGAGGCTAGACTTTAAGGGGTTAGATTTCTTAGTTGTGGTCTAGGCGTGTGGCCTATTTTTCCATTTTGTTGGATTTGGTTTTCTATTGTTGTTTCCCCCCATAGAAATAACAATCCCCCATTCAAAATCATTCTTGTGAAAAATCAAGAAGGTAGAGGAGTATAGTCATTTGACTTGAACCTATATACATCTTTGTGTTCTTTTTGCTTCCACAAAGTTTCATTCTTTTCAAGAACACACCCAAGTATTGGTTGCACTCAAAAACGAAAAATATCTAAGAAAATATCCATACTTGGTGAACACACTATTCAACCCCTCCCCCTTCTAGTGTGTTCCAAGGGACCTAACACTAGGATGGGATAGACGACCTGATACATCGAGCACACACAACTCACAATGGAAGAAGGAGGTTCTCCGTAAGAAACTCAAACTGAATATGAAACTGACCTCAAATAGATGAAAGACCAATAGCATTAAGAAAAGGGACTAAAGATTGCACTAAGAATCCCTTCGGTGCCAAATGCCCTGTAAAATAGTTTATGTCTTATAAAAAGTTGAATCCAAACCCTAGGACATTTGTATGCCCACTTGATAATGACATCTTACCCCAAAAATATAGAAGAATCACTAAGCCGACCTGAATGGATGAATGATGTGCATGAAGAAATGAATGCATTGGTAAAAAACAATCTTGAGAGCTAACTCCTAGCTCGGCTGCTATAAAACCAGTAGTGTGTAAATGGATATTCACAGTCAAATACAACAATAATAGAACTGGGAATAAACATAAAGCAAGATTAGTAGCCAAAAGATTTACGCATACATATGGCATAGTTTATTTATAAACATTTGCCTCGGTTGCTAAACTCAATACCATTGAGTCATTTTCTCTATAGCTATTAGCCTAGACTGGGAACTCTATCACTTAGATGTAAGAAACGCATTCCTAAATGGAGACTTAGCAGAGGAAGTCTATATGGGTATACCACCAGGGTTTAGTAATGAAACCAATAAAGATAAGATCTGCAGGTTAAGGAAATCACTATATAGGTTAAAACAATCACCACTTGCCAGATTTAAAACATACACTAAAACTGTGAAAGACCTAAAATTTACCCAAAGCAATAGTGACCATACACCATTCACAGAAACTCACATAAGGGGATCTGTCTTTTCTGATAGTGTGTGTGGATGATATCATAATAATTGAAAATGATAACCATGTGATAGATAGTATTAAGATCCAACTCTCTAAGAAATTTGAGATGAAGGATCTAGGTAAGCAAAGATATTTCTTAGGAATGGAGATCGCTAAGAACAAAGAAGAAATGCATATATCCCAAAGAAAATATATACTAGACCTTCTAAAAGAAAGTAAGCACTTCAAATGAACCTGGACATAAGCCTAGAGATCAGTGGGATAATACCCCCAACCAATAAACTTAGTTATCAAAAACTTGTTGAGAAATTAATCTACCTATTACACACTAGACCTGACATTTGTTACGTAGTGAGTTTTGTATCAATCTTTATGCACAGTCCTACTAACAAACAATTCCAAGCTGCTTTAAGAATTCTCAAACACCTTAACAATGGATCAGGGCAAGGACCGTGTTTCAAGAAGAGTCCCTCCATTCACCTGAAGAAAGTACAAAGCAGGAGTTTAGCGATTTGTAGTTTGTAATATATATCAGCCTTGTTTTCAGTTGTATTTGCCTTTAAGCTTTTTCTTTTTCTTTTTCTTTTTTTTTTGAAAAGGCCGTTAGAACTTAGTGCCAAACTACAAATGGTTGTTCTCCTTTTGGTTGCTTGAATTTGTATTCCATTTCAAAATAATTACCCTTTCTATATATCTATCACTGTGTGTATACACACGTGTGTATACATATAAACACACGCTTTTTCTTACGGCCTCCAATTAAAAAGAAAGGAATTATTACTAATACATTTATGGTACATGTTTAAAAAAATAAGGACGATAACGGCTGAATGGGGGGTAATTAACCCTCCACAATTGAAGGCCATATTTTTTTGCCCAATCTTCTCCCCCCTTCATTACACCGGCCTATCCCCTCAATTATATAAAAAAGAACTTTTCTTCTCTCCATCATCCCTCCCCTCTGCCGTGTCCCCTAACCAAACAAAGAAAACTTACATTCCCCCTCCAACCCCTGCAGCCGAAGAAAAAGGGAGAAAAATAAGAGAAAAGGAAGAATCGTTCTTGTCTTCAATCATTTCAACTTTGTTTACGGTATAGTATACGAATCAATGTAAGTAAACTTGGTGTGTTTACTATGAATTTTAAACTTTTGTAATTACTTTGGATATTAATTTCATATCATGTATTCGTATTATTGCATTCATATACCACTTGCTATATGTATGAATTAGTGTGTGTGGGTGCCGTGTGTGTGTGTTAGTAGCAGTGGCCAAATGGCTACTGTTGGTCTATATGTAATTTACATGTGAACATTTACATATTTGTTATATTCATTCCATAGTAAAGTGTTTATGTATCTCTGTATATACCATTATTGTTTTTGTGATTTTGTACATTTGTGGGGGTGTATGGATGTGGTGGCTGGAACATTTGGTTTGTTGGGCATTTTGAAAATTTTGCAAATTACTTGGACTATTTGTTTAGATTTTTCGAAATTGGTCTATTTGGTAATTTTGGCAAACTTTCGTCCTTGAAAAATAATTCTCGAAAATTTGCATTCACATTTCGAAATTCACTCCTATAATGTGAAATATATTGTTAAGCCGGGTTGATTCTAATTTTGGTTATCGATCGCTGTAGATGTAACTATCTTGTCTGGGTCAGGGGTTTTGTATGCATTTTTGGGCCTGTGCGTAACTACCTACTCTGGGACATGGTGCAAAGGCATATAGTTTGTGCTATAAACGTAACACCCTAGTTTAAGACAGGGTGTCTATAGTATATTTGGTTTTGGGAGAATCAATTCGTAAGTCTTACGGTATAACTCATTTGTAGGGAAAGTGCTATAGACATTGCATTGGATTTTGGACTTTGGACCGATTTAGTCGGGTTTTGACCATTTGGTCTTTGGACTATGGACTGGCCAAACTAAATTTGGAAATTTGGAAAATTTGAAAAAAACTTTGGTTTTGGTTTGAAACTTGGCATTGCATCGTTTTGGAAAATTGCATCACGTTTTTGTTGGACCGTGGACCTGTAATAAACACCACTATAGGGGGTGAATAGTGGTTAGTGGAAATTAAACTACTATCCTTTGTAAAAATCTCCTTTGAAAACAGAATCTGAGACAACCTCAGATTCAGAACCCGTTTTTGAAAAACTCAAAAATAAGTGTACACAACTCCAAAATTATGAAACTTTCTAGAATTTAACTTCAATATGTTAACAAGATTCTATCCAAAAATCAGACAAAAATGAGATGGTTTGACCCTTTAAACAAATAAAAAGATTCAGATGGTCAATCTGGACAGAATTGGACAAATGTTGTTGATTTTGAAAAACGTGTTTCTCTTTGAATACTCAACCAAAAAGGTCGATCTTTATATCAAAACACTCCTTAGGATGTTTATATGATGTTTCCAAAAGGCCATTACCTTAAACAACTCTTGATAAATGCAGAATTTAAGTTTTCTCAAAACTGGTCAGATTGCAGCCAGATTGGAGCAGTTATCTTGCAAAGACTGAAAGACTAACTTTCCCTTGCTCAAATCAAGTGATTCTTGTTGCAAATGAAAAATAACAGTCTGAAGTATAACTCCACCAAAAATCACGAATTTTGAAAGTGTTTAGCTATTTTTTCAAATCGTGAGAAGTTGTGTGAAAACTGCAGTGAAAACGAGCAGAAAACAGAAATGAAGAAACAAGACAAGAACACCGAGAATTTATCCTGGTTCGGTCAATGTGACCTACTCCAGTCCCAAGGAACACCTTTCCTTGGATTTCACTATGAAATGAATCAACTTAAAACAAGAGCCAAGCTTGATCCTTGGGTTATACACCAACTATACTCAAGACTTGGATGAACACCTTCTATGTAACACTTAGTTGCAACACCTCTACCACCTATTGATGTAGCCTTATAGACTTGAATAAACAACCTTACAAATGAAGCTCAAGAGGCTTGTAGCGCAACAAATACAACAAGAACACCTTTGCTACAAAGAATGAAACAAGAACAACAACAAGAAGATGATAGCTAGACAATTCAACAAATGCTTTCAAGTGAGCTTCAAGTGTGTTTCATCTTCTTCACCATTGCCTCTATTTATAGTGTTATTTGAGCCTTGGAGATAAGAATGCACATGTGTTACCATCTTCATCATCAATTCCAAGTGTCTTCACATCATTGGTTGGCTCTTGTACACTTGGCAAAACAAGACAACATAATTGATCCACCTTGGCCAAAATTTTAAGCTCCAAAAGTGACTTGGAATTATCTTGAAAATGTGAAGATAATATGGCCATAACAACTCCATCATCTTCTCAACTCTTTGGCAAGATAATAGGCATGTGAGACTTTGACATTTTCAAAGAAAAAATTATCTCCAAGAAAGCCTTAGTAGCCGTTGACTACTTTGAAATTCTCCCAAAAAATAATCTTGTTTATCCTTTGTAAAAATAAAGATAATAAGAGAGGATAATACCACCAAAACACCCTCAACTCCAACCACAAAAATAGGGCATGTGAAGTCTCCATTTGACTCAAAAAAAATTCTTCTGAAAATAGCCATGTAGCCGTTGGCTACATTTGAAATATCCTAGTTTGCAATTTTTTGCCAACTAGCTCTTTTTTTGGTTGGTGCACTTGTCACCAACTTCATAAAATGAATAATATATCACCTCCACCTGTTGATACACGTTTTTGAGCATACATATATGTGTAGAAACTCAGATTTTCGAAGAAGAAATCAATAGATAATAGTTGACAAGATTATGTCAACGTGTAACATCAAAATTCTCAATATTTCTTCTTGCATGTTGTGAACATTTCCACACCTTTGACACCATAACATTCTCTGTATGATGATGATAAATATGCTCACATAACATATATAAAAGGGTCTTCAAGAAAAAATAGAATGTGACATCTCAAATCGTCACATATCCAGCTATAGTCAATAATATCATCAGTGAGAGAATAAGATAAATAATCACCATATAATCTTCAAGATAATAATAGCTCAATTCCAGAATGAAGATAATAATATGCTCAAGAGATTCTTTGAGTTAAAATAACAAACATGCCCTCAGGGATGAAATGACCAAAATGCCCCTTGTGTGAGAAAACTCCAGAAATGACCCCGATGGTCAGAAATAATCATGATATCACCTTTGTCATGACAAATAAGATAAGAATACATCCTTGAAACATTTTCACCATATGATGTTCCTACAAAACTCAAAATTCCAATTTTTTTCTTTTTGGTAAGTTGTAGAAACTTCCAAGGCATGTTAGTCACAAAACAATTATAATCACCAAAAACACATTATAAGCACATAATGAACATGTATAAATCATGTATAAATGAAAACAACCACTTTATCATTTTTTATAAATTTATTTCTAAAAAGCCTAGACATCGATTGATCGAAGTGCCTAAGCTTCAGAGATCGATGTCTCACAGAAAGGTTCAGGTTTTGTCTCTGACCTACATTGATCGATCGAAGTGAGGGTTTGATGTACATCGATCGATCGATGTGTCTCAGGTTGAGAGATCGATGTCTCACAGTAAGGCCTTGAACTTTCACTGCCTTACATGGATCGATCAATGTGAGAGATCTATGTACATATATCGATCGATGTGCAATAACCTGAGAGATTGATGTCAACTTTTTCAACTTTTAATCACATATAATACCATGCATGACATTTTTAAGTATTTACCACTTAAAATCAGGACTTTGAAAATTATCCAAACATATTTCTCAACATTCTCCCCCTTTTGGATGATTTTCAAAATAACCTAACATGATTTTAATGTCACAACTTATAACCAAATGTTTTCAAACTTTTAAATATTGTGCTCCCCCTCAACTCATACTCTCCCCCTTAACCTATGCTTCAAAAATTTATACCAATTTATACTAATTAAAACTTTTCATATGACTTACCAACTAAAGCATATGACTTACCAACTAAAATCATGTTTTTATTCTATCTCCTCCTTTATTTTGCAAATCATGCAAAAGATAGAACTATGTAATGGTATCGTAAGTCATCATTCCTAACTTGGCTCATAAGTTTTCAAAATTGGCTTGATTAAGGGGTTTAGTGAAGATGTAAGCGATTTGGTGATCAGTTCTTATATAGTTTATAACTATATCCTCATTTTGAACATGATCTCGAAAGAAATGATATCTCACCTCAATGTGTTTGGCCTTAGAATGAAGTATCGGATTCCGAGAAAGATTGATCGCACTTGTACTATCGCAGAAAATTAGAATCTTTGTCATTTTAATGTCAAAATCACTGAGTTGTTGTTTAAGCCAAAGTATTTGGGTAGTACACAAACTCAAGGCTATATACTCGGCTTCAGTGGTAGAAAGAGCTACACTAGCTTGCTTTTTAGAAAACCAAGAGATCAAGTTGGTTCCTATGAATTGACACATAACGCTAGTGGATTTTCTATCTAAATTTCAACCACCATAATCAGCATCACTATATGCATATAATTCCAAGTTAGCATTTCTATCATACCAAAGTCCTAAGTGAGGTGTGTGTTTAAGATATCTAAAGATCTTTTTCACTGCATTGTAATGAGATACCTTAAGACAAGATTGAAACCTAGCACAAATACACACACTAAAAATGATGTCAGGTCTTGATGCAGTTAAGTATAACAGTGATCCAATCATAGACCTATATAGTATGTCATCAAAAGGTTTACCATTTTCATCCTTGTCTAGTTTGGTGCTAACACTCATAGGGGTATGTGTTGGTTTCAACTCTTCAAAGCCCAACTTCTTAATCATATCATTAACATAGTTAAGTTAGCTAATGTGAATTTCTTGAGGGGTTTGTTTGATTTGAAGCCCTAAGAAGTAGTTCAATTCTCCTACCATTGACATTTTAAATTCTTCAAAGTCTTTTACCAAGGTAGGGTTGGTTGAACCAAAGATTATATCATCTACATAGATTTGAACTATTAATAAGTCATTATCTTTTCTTCTTATGAATAATGTGTTGTCTATGGTCCCTCTTTGATAATTATTTGCAATAAGAAAGTTTGCAAATCAATCATACCAAGCTCTTGGAGCTTGTTTCAAACCATATAAAGCTTTCTTAAGCTTGTACACATGGTTAGGATTCTTTGGGTCTTCGAATCCAGGGGTTGTTTCACAAACACCTCGTCTTGGATGTATCCATTCAAAAATGCAATCTAGACATCCATTTGGAAGAGTTTAATATTGCTTAGACTTGCAATCGCAAGTAATAATCTAATTGCTTCTAGTCGTTCAACGGGTGCAAAGGTTTTTTCATAATCAATTCCTTCTTGTTGATTATAACCTTGTGCGACTAGCCTAGCCTTATTCCGTATGATGTTCCCTTGTTCATCCATTTTATTCTTAAAGACCGATTTAGTCCCTATTATAGACTTGTCTTTAGGTTTAAGTATTAAGTCCCACGCATTGTTCCTTGTAAATTAATTTAACTCCTCATGCATGGCATCTATCCATGATATGTCACCTATGTCTTCCTTAACATTCTTAGGTTTTATGTATGAGACTAAGCTATTTCCTTCTAGTTAACTTATGTTTCTTCGTGTTCTAACCCCAACACTTGGATCCCTAATGATTAATTCTCTAGGGTCCCACCAACTCCTAGATTGACTAGGTTCACCCTCAAATGTTTCATTTGTATGAACATTATCGTATGTAATTGGATCATTAGTAGTATCATCTTCCAATTGCAACGTTTCTTCATTTATTTCATCTAAGGGGGCATGCATATCATGTTCAGGGGGAGTTGGTTCTAGATGATCAATTACAGGCTCATCATCATCAAACATATTTTCAACATTATTCTCAGGTTTATGTTGAGTTTTATCACTAACTTCAAAGCAAGCATTTTCAGTGAATTTCACATGTATAGATTCATTTATTTTTTTAGATGCAAGATTGTAACACCTATATGCTCTTGAGTTAGTTGAATACCCAACAAATATGCACTCAATAGACTTTTGTTCAAACTTGTCTAAATTATCCTTAGTGTTCAACACAAAACATTTACATCCAAAAACCTTAAGATAATCTACTTTTAGGTTGTCCATTGTTTAACAATTCATAAGGTGTTTTATTTAATTTCTTTCTAATAGATAGCCTATTTATAATATAACATGCACAACTAACAGCTTCAGCACATAAATATTTAGGTAATTTGTTTTCACATAGCATAGTTCTAGCAACTTCTTAAATTGTTCTATTTTTACGTTCAACAACTCTGTTCAGTTGTGGTGTTCTAGGTGGTGAAAACTCATGTTTTATTCCATGCAACTCACAAAAATTGATTACATCTTTGTTTTTAAATTCTCCACCTCTATCACTTCTAATTCTCTTAACATTTTCTTCATATATATTTTCAAGTTGCTTCATAAAAGTTTCGATTGCCAATGGAGCATCGTCTTTGTGTGTTAAGAACAATGTCCATGTGTAGCGTGAGTAATCAGCTACTAAGACACACACATAGTAGTGTCCACCTAGACTTCTTGTCCTACTTGGACCAAATAAATCTAAGTGAAGCAATTCTAGTACATGACTAGTACTCACTTCATGTTTCGGTTTTAATGTTTCCTTAATATGTTTTCCTTTAATACATGTTTCACATAATTGAAAATTATCTAAGTCTAACTTAGGCATTCCTCTAATTAAATTCTTCTTAGATAATTTCTTAATGGTTGAAATTCTTATGTGGCTTAATCTTCTATGCCATCAATTGACATCTAAGTCATGTGATATTAGACACTTAACCTTAGCACCTAACATGTTATCTAAGGTAAGAGTATAAATGTTACCATCCCTATTTCCTTTTAATACTATTTCTCCTTTTTCATTTATTATATCACATGAATTGGGAAGAAAATAGACATTATAACCGCAATCTATAAGTTGAGAAATACTTAATAAATTATAAGAGATATTGCTTACTAACAACACATTTTGTATTTGAAATGTGTTAGGATCCCCAATTGTTCCTTTTCCAACAACTTGTCCTTTGTTGTTGTCACCGAATGTTACTTTTCCTCCATCCTTGATTTGTTCCAACTCAGTGAATAGTTTGGGGTTCACTGTCATATGCCTTGAGCATCCACTATCTAAAAACCATTTGGTTTTTAGATTCTCTGACTTTGCCTCCTTCTTGAATTCCTTGCGTTTTACTTACAATGGAGATAAAGTTTTAGGTACCCTTTATTTGGGTCCTTGAATGTTAGGGGCACCATTCTTGTTTAGGTATCCCTTAGGTATCCAAACTTGAGCATACCTTCTAGGCACATTTTTAGCATTATTATAATTTAGAAAATAAGAAGAATTAGCATATACATGATCATTCCACATAAGTGAAGATGCAGTGTTATACATGTTGTGCCATGGTTGATAATTGTTATACGATGGCTGAATTTTATAATCTGTATAAGGCATGTGACTTTGTTTCTTATATGGTGCTCTATATGTATGTTCATATGCATTTCTATAAGACTTATATGAGTGTTGTCTATACTTAGGTTCATAATAAGCTGAATGCATTTTATTATTTCTAGTTGTATTCGTATGTATATAGGCATAATTGCTAGGTTGTCTAGATGCAAAGTTTTGTCTAGATGTACGTTGATATGTATGTGCTTTTATGGGTGCAGGTTGTATTTTTGCTTTAGAATAAACAGAAGAAGGAGTAGAAAAAGATTTAGCAGGCAAAGTTGTTTTTATATCTTTACAAGGTTGTTTAGTAGTTGAAGATACAAGCCTATTTTTCTATAAAAAAAGATACAAGCCTAGTCTTTTTACATATTTTTTCATCTTCTTCTTCATATCCTAGTCCAGTTTTATCATTTCCATATTTTTGCGATGATATAATTGTATCTAACATATTTGCACCAGATTTAAATTGTTCTAACATTTTTTCTAAGGTAAGTTTAGAAGACTTAAGTTGCACTGTATCATTGTCACAACTTTCTAACTTAGACTGTAACATACTATTTTCCGTTTTTAACTTTTGTTCATTTTTCCTAAGTGATTCAATTTTATTCACTAAAGAATCAAGAGTATTAGTAGACTCTTGTTTAAAAGATTCTAATTGATCGGAAAATTCCAAGTTGGACGTCTTCAACTTGTCATTTTCTTC
>AP025044.1:38039352-38068820 GCA_036186865.1 Eustoma russellianum
CCTTTGATTTGCTTTTTGAAATAGAGCCACAAAAGTCATGATTACATGAGAAAGATAAAAAACACATTGGTCAACTAAAAAGATAGGAGAGAGAAAATTGTACCTGCAAGATTTTTGTCATGCATCAGACGTTTGGATGGAGCGCTCGAAGTGACTTCGCCCTAAAAGGTAATGCTTCATGAAGCACTTTATATTTTCACTGAAACATTCTGCCTAAGTTCTTTACGGGATGAAGCGCTTCATGTAGCGTTTATTGTTTCTGCGAAAAACTTAGCTTGTCAAGACTTCACACTCAAGAACAGGGGTACATGAAGTGCTTTATGTTCTTACCAAAACATTATGCCCAAGAGCTTTTCAGAATGAAGCGTTTTATGTGGCGTTTAATGTTTCTGCAAAAGCTCTCAGTTTTAGACACTTCAGAGGATGAAGCGCTTTATGTGGCGTTTCATGTTTCTGCTGAAACTCTCTGTTTTAGATACCTCATGAGATGAAGCACTTTATGTGGCACTTCATGTTTTTGTCAGAAAATCTATGTTTTGAAGTTTCGAGAGATTAAGCGCTTAATGTAGCATTCAGTGTTTGAACAAAAGTTTCTGTCAAAACCTTTTGAGGGATGAAACACTAGATCAAGGGCTTGATGTCTGAGGGGCAGTATATTCATCTAGTTTTGAGTCTTTTAATATGTAAGACTTGTGCAAATCATCAAAACCAATTGTTAGGTCCGAAACACACTCTGGAAGGGAGGTGAATAGAGTGCTTGGCACTTTTGCGGAATTTTTCTTGTGTGACTCAACTCAAATCAGAGCAAGAATGGGAGATGAGAAGCAATGAATGAGTACACCAGATATAGAATGGTTCGAATCGTAAATGATTCTACTCCACTACCACTTTGTTGCCAAAGTGGATTTTCAACAACTACTCTTTTTATTAAAGACAATAAGAACAACCACAGCAACACTTACACTAACACCTTAGTGTAAGCAACAGCAACTTCTTGCACAAAACACACTTGTGCAACTACAGCAACTACAGCTCTTAGCAAGAACAACTTCTTGCTACCTCACAACTTCAACAAAGTTCTCTCACAAACTTCTCACAGTGGGTTGAAGAAATATAGTAAGGTTCACACTTTCTCACTAGTCTAAGCACAAGCAAGAGATCAAATATTTATGGTTCCTCTTGTTCTTGTTTCTCTATCTCTCAATATACAACAATGAAGAGCAAAGAAAAGCTTAACAATCTTTAAGCAAATTTACAAATATGAGAGAACTATACAACAATGAATAATGAAGCTAGATAATATTGAAAGTGTGTATTTGCTTCATCCAAGCCTCTTCCTTTTATAGATGAAGTTGTCCACGTTTTTTAAGCTCCACCAAGTCTTCACAAGGTATCCAAATGTCAAGATAATGTTCAAATAGTCTTGAGCCACCCTATGTAGTGATTTGATCCTCAATAGCCAACCTAGGATTGCTTAGACATGGATACAATAGTCAAGGAAGCATGTAATATGTTGGGTTAAAGTCCACAAGAAATTTGAGCAAGATTGGAAAGAGAAAATACCATGAATATTCCTGGGATTTTGTTCCAACGTTCAGAAAATTTTGAACTCTGGGGGACATCGATCGATCGAAGTGCCTGGGGGAGAGATCGATGTCCTCCAGAAACTTTGCAGTTTTTGAAACTGCTTGACATCGATCGATCGAAGTCCCCCTAGGAGAGACTTATGTCACTTTGATCGATCGATGTCCCCTGGACTGAGAGATCGATGTTGGACAGAAACCTTTTTGACTGACATCGATCGATCAAAGTCTCCCTGAGGAGAGACTGAAGTGACATCGATCGATCGATGTCCCTGGGTTGAGAGATCGACGTTGGACAGAAACCTTTCTGACTGACATCGATCGATCGAAGTCAGAGGCTGAAGTGACATCGATTGATCGATGTCCCCAACCTGAGAGATCGATGTTGGACAGTGAGTTCCAATCTCAACCATTTTTGACATAGTGTAATTTTCTCATCTTGCATCAAGTCTCAAACATTAATTTAACTTATTTAAAACATTTTTTCATCATTAAGACAATTTATAACTTAACTCCAATTTATATAATAACAAGCTCCCTCTTACTAGATGCATTTTCTTAGGAGTGATCTGGTTTAACATAACCAAGAATACATCTCCAAGATAGTAAGGAAAACAATCTACTTTACAATATACTCTAACTTGACATGGAACCATTCGAACCTACAAAAAACGCAACATCATCCAATACATTCAGAACATCCATGTCTTTAGTTCTTAACAAGCATCACCACAAAACAGCACAACACACACAACCCACATAAACAACAGAACATCATCCCAACATAAGCAAAACAGCAAAGTACATCCCAACATAAGCAAAACAGCAACAAACACCACAGCTCAAACTCCAACCTAACATAATCAAAACAAACAACAACAAACAACACAACAAACAACAACAAACAACACAGCAAACAACAGCAACACAACAAACAACACAAGCAACAAACAACAGCAACACAACAAACAACACAAGCAACAAACAACATATTTTCTCCCCCTAAATCATCAAAAATGATACCAAGGGGAAAGAAAAAAGTCAAAAGGAGCTAAACATTCTTTGTTTCATCATCAAAGGTTGCAACAACTTTGGCATTGAGAAGATTTGATTTTAGATACTCAAAACACATCATTGAGGGACTGTTGTTGGACAGTTACATCTTTAGTTTTTGCACCATCTCTGTTACGATCAATACCGGGATGCAGATTAGCACCTTCCCTTGAACTGTCAGTGTGACTACTTCCTTTCTGAGCTCCCTTCAAATGAGAAATATTCAAAGTGTCGTATTGTCCTGTTGCTCCAAGTTTCTCAAGATGAAGGGTGTCTAATTCAATGCCACAACACAAGCAATACATGGATGAAATTTGTTAGATTATAAAATGTTTTGATGATATAAAAAGATGTTTTAAAAGGACTAAGATGGAATTTCACACCTTGAGTTTGAAGCAAATTGAGAAAAGCATGTTGCGAGACGCAAATCTCTCATGGATCGGTTGAAGTATACATCAGCCCCTCACGAGGCACATGGATCGATCCATGTGAAGTTTGGTAAATGTTTGAGCTCTCAAATCCACGTCATACTCTCAGCCAAGAGACGTGGATCGATCGACGTAGATCTGAGAGACATCGATCTCTTAGTCAGGCATACATCGATCGATCGACGTATAACTGAGAGACGTCGATCTCTCAGCTAAAGGTATGTCGATCGATCGACATACATCTGAGAGACGTCGATCTCTAAGCTAAGGGTACGTCGATCGATCGACGTACATCTGAGAGACGTCGATCTCTCAGCCTAGGAGACATCGATTGATTGACGTACATCTAAGAGACGTCGATCTCTCAGCTAGCAGACGTCGATCGATCGACGTCATTCTAAGAGACATCGATCTCTCAGCTCTGGCACGTAGATCGATCGACGTCCCCAGAATTCAAAAATTTTCAAACGTTGGAACAAAATCCAAGGGAGATCTATGATATTTTCTCTCTCCAATCTTGCTCAAATTTCTTGTGGACTTTAACCCAACATACTACATGCTTCCTTGACTATTTTAACCATGTCTAAGATTCTCTAGGGTGGCTATTCAAGATCAAATCATTCCATAGGGTGGCTAAAGACTATTTGGGCACTATCTTGACATTTTTGAAGATGAAGACTTGGTGGAGAGCCTCAAAAACGTGGTCAGCTTTATCTATATATAGAAGAGGCTTGGATGAAGCAATTACACACTTTGAACATCATCTAGCTTCATCTTCTATTGTTGTATAGTTCTCTCATACTTGTAAATTTTCTTAAAGCTTGTTTAGCTTTTATTTGCTCTTCATTGCTGTATATTGAGAGAAAGTGAGTCAAGCACAAGAGAAACCATAAATACTTGATCTCTTGCTTGTGCTTAGACTTATGAGAAAGTGTGAATCTTACTATATTTCTTCAACCCACTGTGAGAAGTTCTTGAGGGAACTTTTGTTGAAGTTGTGAGGAAGCAAGAAGTTGTTCTTGCTAAGAGCTGTAGTTGCTGTAGTTGCACAAGTGTGATTTGTGCAAAAAGTTGTTGTTGTTGTTGCTTACACTAAAGTGTTAGTGTAAGTGTTGCTGTGGTTGTTCTTATTGTTCATAATAAGAAGAGTAGTTGTTGAAAATCCACTTTGGAAACAAAGTGGTAGTGGAGTAGAATCATTTACGATTTTCGAACCACTCTATATCCGCTGTACTCATTCACTATTTCTCATCTCTCATTCTTGCTCTGATTTTGAATATCTTTTTATTTGAGCCAAACGAGAAAATTCCGCAAAAGAGCCAAACACTCTATTTACCCCCCCCCCCCCCCTCTAGAGTGTATTTCGGACCTAACAATTGGTATCAGAGCCTAACCTCGATTGCTTGGCCAATCTTTGCAAGTAGTAAGGTTAAAGATCATGGCAATGACAACCTCAACCTCAACCTCTTCATCTCACACTTCATCTCCTTAGCCTACTGCACTATTTTCATGATCAAACACTAAAGCACCTATGTTTGATGCCCAAAATTATTCTTTGTGGAAATTTCGAATGATCAATCAATTGAAAGGCTGTGGATTTGATATATGGAGAGCCGTTGTGAAAGGAATTGAAGTTCCTATGACTACCAACTCAAAAGGAGAATCAATGTTCAAAGATGAGGATGACTACACCGATGAAAAAAGGATGAAATTTGCCATTAATGGCAAAGCATTTGATATTCTCTCGAGTGCTCTCACCACTACCGAGCTCATAAGACTTCAAGGTCTTGAAACAGCCCATGAGGCATGGAAAAGGCTTGAAATGATACATGAAGGAACTGAGCAAGTAAGAATGGCCAAAAGACTCATGCTTATGAAGGAATATGAGATGTTCAGAATGAAGAGCAGTGAAAAGATTGAGGAGACAATCGACCGATTTACACGAATAGTGAATCAACTCTCCATGGTGGACAAGAAAATCTCAAATGAAGACCTTGTCTCAAAACTCCTCAACTCCTTGCCAAGAGAATGGACATCCAAAGTCACCGCCATCACCGAATCAAAGAATCACAAGACTCTTACCCTTGATGAGCTATCTGGTAATCTTCTTACTCATGAAATTCTTATTGATGAACAAAATAGGATGAATCCTATCAAGCCCACACAAACATCACACAAAGGATTGGTGGTAGAGTCCGATGAATCGGATGAGGAAGTTGCCCTTCTAGTAAGAAAATTTAGAAGAATGGTAACTAGAAACAAAGCTCAAGCAAGAAAGTTTTTCAAAAGACCATCTAAAGAAAAGGAAGCAAGTGAAAATTGCTATAGATGTGGTCGACCCGGTCATTTCATTGGCGATTGCCACGTGAAAGAGCTGCAAAAGCAAGAGAAGAAGGTCTTTCCTCAAAAGAAGAAAGCCCTCAATGCGGAGGTAACCACGTAGGATGATCTTCTTTCGGAATCGGAAGGTGAAGAGAGTGAAGATCAAGGTGTTGGACTTGTTGCATTAGTTGACAATCCAAAGATTCAACATACTTGTCTTATGGCAATTGAAGATGATCTTGAGGTAAATTCTAACCCTTCAAATTTGCATGATGAAATAGGAGATTTGCAAGATGACTTTGAAAAATTAAATTTAAAATATAAGCATTTAAAGAAAGAGTTCAAGAAATGCATCTTAGAAAATAAGAGCTTGCATGACAAGAACATTTTGATGTTTCAAGAGCATGACATCATACTCACCATGCATAAAACCGTAGCTCTTGAAAATGTAAAAATTAGAAAAGAATGTGAGAAAATAAAGTTAGACTTACAAAGACTAACAAATGGTAAAAACAACTTAGACATACTACTTGGAAATCAAAGAATTGGAAATGATAAATCAGGTTTAAGATTTAATTCATCTTCTTCTTCTATTAAACCTAATCCCTTAAAGAAGAGGGTAAATAATAGAAAAACACAACAAAATTCGTCACCTTCTAAACCAAAGCATGTACCCACTTGTTTTTATTGTAACAAACTAGGACATGTGAAGAAAGCATGTAGAGCTAGATTTGGAAGCACGTATGTTTGGAAGCCTAAGGGTCGACAAACTAACCCTAAAGGACCCAACCTTCAAAGGGTACCAATGCATACATCTTTTGGTTTTGTAGGCTCTCAAGATAAATGGAGTAGCCAAATAAGAAGGAATCAAATTGCTTATGGACAGCGGATGTTCAACACACATGACCGGAGACAAAACGTTGTTCACCAAGATCAAGCTCCAAGATGGTGGAACGGTGCATTTTGGCAATGGGAGAGCCAAAATCCTTGGACATGGAGAAATTGGTAACTCTTCTTTTACTATTAATAATGTATTATATGTAGAAGGGCTTAAGTATAATTTGATAAGTGTAAGCCAACTATGTGATGCTAATTTTCAAATTGAATTTGTGAAAAGAAAATGTGTTGTGAAAAAGAACGATAAAATTGTTTTTGAAGCTATACGTAAAAATGATGTTTACAAATTTAGCACATGTGATTTGATATCACAAAATGTTTCATGCCTAGTTGCCAAAAATGATTTGACTCAACTATGGCATAGACGAATTGGACACATTAGTTTTAAAATTTTCAAAGAGATTTGCAAAAATAAAAAAGTCCAAGGTCTTCCAAAATTAAATTTCGAAAACCATGGCTTATATGACACTTGTCAAAAGGCAAATCTTGTTAAAACAAGTTTCAAGCCCAAAAGTGAAATCTCCACCACCAAACCTCTGCAATTGCTTCATATGGATTTGTATGGGGATATTGGTACGGCAAGTCTAAGTGGAAAACATTACACCTTTGTGGTGGTAGATGACTTCTCTAGGTACACTTGGGTAATATTCTTAGCTAAAAAGAATGATGCATGCCAAGAATTTATAAAGCTTTGTAAGAGATTAGAAAATCAAAGAGAGGACACAATTAAGGAAATTAGAAGTGATAGAGGTGGTGAGTTTGATGGAGAATTTCAAGAATTTTGTGTATCCAAAGGGTATGGACACAATTTCTCAGCTCCAAGAACTCTTCAACAAAATGGTGTTGCGGAAAGGAAGAATAGAACACTTCAAGAAATGAATAGAGCCATGCTAAACGAATTCGAGCTAACCAAATATTTTTGGGCCGAAGCAGTGAATACCACTTGTCATGTGATCAATAGAGTTTATTTGAGACCATTTCTCAAAAAGACTCCTTATGAGCTTTGGAAAGGTAGAGTATCAAATATTGGTTATTTGAAGGTATTTGGTTGTATGTGTTTTATACTAAACACCAAAGATAACTTGGATAAACTCGACTTCAAAGCGAATGAAGGAATCTTTATGGGGTATGCTCAAAATAGCAAGGCATTTAGAGTATATAATAAAAGAAGTATGAAAGTTGAAGAATCAATTCATGTCAAGTTTAGTGAACTCAATGAGGATAAATCAAACATTAATAATGATGATGATGAAATAATTGAAGTAAGCCATATCGAGAAATTTGAGAATCCAAAAGGTAATATGGTTATTGACCTTAGGATTGATCCACTTCAACCTAAGGTTGAAGATAAAGAAGTAGGAAGAGATACCTCAAATTTACCGGATTCATATAAGTATAGGAAAGATCACCCTAAAGAGTTGATATTAGGTGAAACTAGCCAAGGCATAATGACTAGGAAAAAATTCAATGAAAATGCTTTCATCTCACAAGTTGAGCCTAAAAATATAAAGGAGGCAATAAATGATGAAGATTGGGTATTAGCTATGCAAGAAGAATTAAATCAATTTGAAAGAAGTGATGTTTGGGAATTAGTTGCTAAACCAAGTGATCATCCTGTAATTGGCACTAAATAGGTATTTAGAAACAAAATGGATGATAAAGGAAACATCACTAGAAACAAAGCTAGGTTAGTAGCCCAAGGCTATAGGCAAGAGGAAGGCATAGACTATGATGAGACATTTGCCCCCGTAGCTAGGTTAGAAGCTATTAGGATGCTATTAGCATATACATGCTATAAGGATTTCAAACTATATCAAATGGATGTGAAATCCGCATTCTTGAATGCAATAATTCAAGAAGAGGTCTATGTAGCTCCACCACCGGGGTTTGAAAATCATGATTATTCAAATCATGTTTTTAGACTCAAAAAGGCCCTTTATGGACTTAAACAAGCTCCTAGGGCTTGGTATGATAGATTAAGTAACTTCCTACTTGAGAATGAGTTTTCAAGAGGAAAAGTCGACACTACTCTTTTTATTAAAGAACAAGGAAACCATCAATTGCTTGTTCAAATTTATGTGGATGATATCATATTTGGTGCTACTAATGATTCTCTTTGTGAGCATTTTGCAAAATTGATGGAAGGAGAATTTGAAATGAGCATGATGGGTGAATTCAACTACTTTCTTGGTCTACAAATTAAGCAAACTCAAGATGGAGTGTACATATCTCAAACAAAGTATACAAAGGATTTGCTCGAGAAGTACAAATTTGAGGATGGAAGAAGTGTGAGCACTCCGATGAGCACAAGTACAAAGCTTGACAAAGACGAAAAAGGAAAGCCGGTTAAGGTAACCAAATTAGGGGTATGATTGGTAGTTTGCTTTATTTAACCGCTAGTAGACCGGATATTTTGCATGCTGTGTGCTTATGTGCTAGATTTCAAAGTATGCCTAAGGAATCACATTTAGTTGCTATTAAACGTATCTTTAGGTATTTGAAAGGAACTTTGAATTTTGGGTTGTTTTATCCTAAAAATGGATGTTTTGATTTAAGAGGGTACAGTGACTCCGACTATGCCGGAAATCTTGTTGATAGGAAAAGCACCTCCGGGACGTGTCAATTCCTTGGAGATTGCTTGGTTTCTTGGTTCTCCAAGAAACAAAATAGTGTGTCACTTTCAACGGCGGAATCCGAATATGTATCGGCCGCTTCGTGTTGTGCACAACTACTTTGGATGATCAACACCTTGAACGATTACAATGTTAAGTTCGATAAAGTTCCCATCCTATGTGACAACACATCAGCCATAAGTATAGCACAAAACCCGGTTCATCATAGTAGGACCAAACATATAGAAGTGAGGCATCACTTCATAAGGGATTGCATTCAAAAAGGATTGGTATGCGTTGAATTTGTCCCAACAAATGACCAACTAGCGGATATATTCACAAAATCTCTTCCCACTGAGACATTTGAATTTATTAGAACATGACTAGGGATGATAAACATTAGTTAGAGGGATAAAATTGAAAATCTCAAAAACCAGTATAAGTCGATCGATCGACGTATCAAAACAAGAGATCGGTGTACTTCGATCTCTGACATCGATCGATCGATGTACGTCGATCGATCGACGTCGTCGATTTCAGCAGGTATAAAATCTGTCAAAACGCGAATCCCTCTTTATTTGCAACCATTTCCATCAGCGAAACCCTATAAAGCAGGCACCCCCTCTTTCCAAAATACGTTCTCTCTTCAATTCCATCTCTAAATCAAGATTTAACTCATCTCTACTCTTGATTCTTGAGTTAATTTCTTGAAATCCTCCATTTCAACCTAAGATCCTAAATCTCTCAATCCCTAAATATCTCAAAAATGTCTTCAAGGAGCAAAAATACAACCAAGAGGCCAAGATCTTCTAGGGGTGGAGGAGAAGGTTCAAGCACTTCATCTCAAGGACAATCTTCTCACCCTAGAATGAAACAGTCTATGGATATGAGTCAAGGGCGTGTTCTTGCTGGGATTAGAAGTGAGCTAACTCTTTCCAACTTCCCTTGGATCAAATCCAAAGATGCCAAGGAGGCTTTGACGGAACCCCTACCCCTGGGACAAGTAAGGTATATAACTAGACATTCTCAGATTTTATATGATAAATGGGAAGATGATGAAAGAGCGACCATCCCACTCAAGTTTCTTAGAATAAATGATATTCTAAGCAATAATGAACTAAGCCCTATCATTGAGTGGTTAGATGTTCAAGAATAGAGGAGTATATGGAATAAGAATGAGATGTCAAAAATGTCCACTAGGTATACTCGACTCTTTTATGCAAATTTGTGGGTTGCATACATAAACAATCTTCCTTTAGCTCTACATTCTGTTATTGATGGACATCATATCAAATGGAAAGTTGAAAAAATTTGTGACTTGATTGGTGTACCCAACGAAGGATACTTTGAGTTTGATGCGTGGAAATGGGATGCAGCTAAATGGAAAGTATCTGAAGATTAAGTGAAGTCATTCTTAGGCTTCCATCCCAGTAAAAATACGAATGATATGCCCTTAATTTATCGTACGCTTCTTGCCATTGTTACATTTGTATAAATGGTAAATCAGCCAAATTGCCAAGCAACCTAGACTTTTACATAGCATTCAGAATAGCCAACCGTGAGAAGGTTAACTTTGGGGAGCTTTTCATGACAAATGTTGTCGAAGCCGCAACCAAACAAAATAAGGCCCTACCCTATAGTAACCTTATTTATAGGATGCTTATGAAGTCGGGTATTTAGGTAGATGACACAGATGTTGACAACATTACGCACAAGGACTTCTATGATAAAGTCAACATCCAACAAATATTGAAGTCTAGAAAAGAAGCGGTGAGGAGAGAACAAGAGGAGGAAGCAAGAGAAGAAGAAGACTTTTCGGATGAGGCACCCATTCCTGAACCGGATACTCAACAAGAACCAAGTAGCTTGAGCTCAAATGTCTCAGAACTTCAATCTTAAGTTACTAGTCTTCAGCAGGAGGTTGGTGAGCTAAAAGGCAAAATATCAGTACATGAGTCGAGATTTGCAAAGCTCAAGGCAAAGATGAAAGCTTGCATTCCTGGAATTACGTTCTCTTCCGATGAAGATTAGGGTGTTTATATAACTAGCTTCTTGTTCTAGCTTAGGATGTCTTTCTAGTTGTAAAACTTGTGAATTTGCATTTAATGAAGTAATTTTACTTATTATTTTTGATGTTTTCAAAAAGAGGGAGAAAATAGAAAGTGGCTATTGACTTATTTGTTGTGGCTTATTTGTTAAAGCTGTTGTGGCTATTGACTTATTTGTTGAAGTTGCTGTGATGGAAAGTGGCTATTGACTTATTTGATGTGGCTTATTTGCTAAAGTTGTTGTGGCTTATTTGTTAAAGTTGTTGATTGTTTAATGAGATAACTTTTGGCAGCTGGTAAAATGAAAATGAGCATGAGTGAAAAGATGAATTATTGATGCAGTTGGGTTGTTGGAATATGTTTGGATGAGGGGGAGCAAATTTTAAAGAGAAGCATTTTGATTGGAGTTGTAGAATCTTGTTATTATGGAAGGTATAGAGTGCATATACTTAGGGAGAGATTGATATTTTTCAAGTGTGAAACATTCAAAATAAAGCAAAAACATCTTGTAGAATCATGGTTTTGAAATCATCAAAAAGGGGGAGATTGTTAGATTATAAAATGTTTTGATGATATAAAAAGATGTTTTAAAAGGACTAAGATGGAATTTCACACCTTGAGTTTGAAGCAAATTGAGAAAAACATGTTGCGAGATGCAAATCTCTCATGGATCGGTTGAAGTATACATCAGCTCCTCACGAGGCACATGGATCGATCCATGTGAAGTTTGGTAAATGTTTGAGCTCTCAGATTCACGTCATACTCTCAGCCAAGAGACGTGGATCGATCGAAGTAGATCTGAAAGACATCGATCTCTCAGTCAGGCATACATCGATCGATCGACGTATAACTGAGAGACGTCGATCTCTCATCTAAAGGTATATCAATCGATCGACATACATCTAAGAGACGTCGATCTCTCAGCTAAGGGTACGTCGATCGATCGACGTACATCTGAGAGACGTCGATCTCTCAGCCTAGGAGACGTCGATTGATCGACGTACATCTGAGAGACGTCGATCTCTCAGCTAGCAGACGTCGATCGATCGACGTCATTCTGAGAGACATCGATCTCTCAGCTCTGGCACGTAGATCGATCGACGTCTCCAGAATTCAAAAATTTTCAAACGTTGGAACAAAAGAGATCTATGATATTTTCTCTCGCCAATCTTGCTCAAATTTCTTGTAGACTTTAACCCAACATACTACATGCTTCCTTGACTATTTTAACCATGTCTAAGATTCTCTAGATTGGTTATTCAAGATCAAATCATTCCATAGGGTGGCTAAAGACTATTTGGGCACTATCTTGACATTTTTGAAGATGAAGACTTGGTGGAGAGCCTCAAAAACGTGGTCAACTTTATCTACAAATAGAAGAGGCTTGGATGAAGCAATTACACACTTTGAACATCATCTAGCTTCATCTTCCATTGTTGTATAGTTCTCTCATACTTGTAAATTTGCTTAAAGCTTGTTTAGCTTTTATTTGCTCTTCATTGTTGTATATTGAGAGAAAGTGAGTCAAGCACAAGAGAAACCATAAATACTTGATCTCTTGCTTGTGCTTAGACTTGTGAGAAAGTGTGAATCTTACTATATTTCTTCAACCCATTGTGAGAAGTTCTTGAGGGAACTTTTGTTGAAGTTGTGAGGAAGCAAGAAGTTGTTCTTGCTAAGAGCTGTAGTTGCTGTAGTTGCACAAGTGTGATTTGTGCAAGAAGTTGCTGTTGTTGTTGCTTACACTAAAGTGTTAGTGCAAGTGTTGTTGTGGTTGTTCTTATTGTTCATAATAAGAAGAGTAGTTGTTGAAAATCCACTTTGGAAACAAAGTGGTAGTGGAGTAGAATCATTTACGATTCGACTCTATATCCGGTGTACTCATTCACTGTTTCTCATCTCCCATTCTTGCTCTGATTTTGAATATCTTTTTGAGTTGAGCCAAACGAAAAAATTCCGCAAAAGAGTCAAACACTCTATTCACCCCCCCCCCTCTAGAGTGTATTTCGGATAGAAAGATCCATCTGAAATATAATTACCTACCTTTTAAAATACAGTAAATAACATAGAAATCCAGATTGCTTAGATTTCTAGTTGCTTTTGCCATTCACGCAAGCCATCACAATCCATAACAATACACTGTTGATTAGTGGCATTTGTTAGAGTTTCTTAGACATAAGGAAGCCTAACCCTGTTTTAACTGCTTCCTCTGTCAAACCATAGGCTTCTTTATCCGAACCAAAGACATCAAATATATCTAACCCCTCATTTTTAACTTGAAGTGCATTACAGAATGCTTGAAGGAAATTTTTTATGGGAACACCATCAATTACAGAATTTGAAGATGTTGAAGAGTTTTGACTGGACTTGGGAAGAGGAATGAAAGAGAATGACTAGAAAGTGGAGAGAGACAGTTTAATTGAGGGATAATGACAGAGCGCTTATAGCCACTATGAAAGTAAGTTCAAAGTAACAAAGTGTTTCAAGTCAAAAGAACATTTATATTTTCACACCATTTGACTTTGATCAATGTTAAGTAATCCCAACCGACCTCTAATCGACTCAAATACTTTGCTAGGTAATGGTTTTGTGAATATATCCGCTAGTTGGTCACTAGTAGAAACAAATCCAACACAAACCAATCCTTTTTGCACACAATCTCTAATGGAGTGATGTCTCACTTCGATATATTTAGTTCGACTATGATGAACCAAATTTTGTGCAATATTAATAGCCGAAGTATTGTCACATAAAATAGGGATTTTTGAAAAATGAACATTATAATCATTTAGTGAGTGTGACATCCATAATAATTGTGCACAACAAGAGGCGGCAGAAACATATTCAGATTCCGCTGTAGAAAGAGCAACACTATTTTGTTTCTTGAAAACCAAGAAACAAGGCAATCTCCAAGAAATTGACATGTTTTGGATGTGCATCAGCAAGACTTCCGGCATGTCAGAGTCATTATAACTTCTAAAATCAAAACATACAATCTTATGATAAAATAAACCAAACTTCAAAGTTCCTCTAAGATAACGAAATTATACGTTTTACCGCAATGAGATGTATTTCTCTAGGATTACTTTGAAATCTATCATATAAACATACGGCATACAAAATGTCCGGTCTACTAGCGGTCAAATAAAGTACTACCAATTATATCACGATACAAGGTTACCTCAATTTGTTTTCCTTTTTCATCCTTGTCAAGTTTCAAAGTTGTGCTCATAGGAGTGTTCATATTTCTATATTCACCAAAGTTGTACTTTTTGAGCAAGTCTCTTGTATAGTTGGTTTGAGAAATGTATACTCCATCTTGGGTTTGCTTGATTTGGAGTCCAAGGAAATAAGTGAGTTCCCCCATCATACTCATTTCAAATTCACCTTGCATCAAGCTAGCAAATTGCTCATAAAGAAGATTATCAGTAGCACCAAAAATAATATCATCTACGTATACTTGAACAAGTAAATGATGTTTACCTTGTTCTTTGATAAACAAGGTTGTATCCGCTTTACCTCTTGAAAAACCACTCTTAAAAAGAAATGGACTACACCAATCATACCAAGCTCTAGGAGCTTGTTTAAAGCCATAAAGTGTCTTTTTGAGTTTATAAACATGATGTAGAGAATCATGACATTCAAATCCGGGAGGTTGAGCCACATATACCTTTTCTTGAATAATTCTATTTAAGAAAGAAGAGTTAACATCCATTTGGTAAAGCTTGAAATCCTTTTAACAAGCATAAGCTAACAACATTCTTATGGCTTCAAGCCGTGCTACGGGTGCGAATGTTTCATCAAAATAAATACCCTCTTTTTGACGATATTCTTGAGCAACTAATCTAGCCTTATTTCTTGTGACATTACCTTGATCATCTATCTTGTTACGAAATACCCATTTTGTGCCAATAATAGGATGATCATGAGGTTTGGGAACCAATTCTCAAACATCACTTCTCTCAAATTGATTTAGCTCTTCTTGCATAGCTAAAATCCAATCCATATCAGGAAGTGCTTCTTTAACATTTGTAGGTTCTAAAAATGACACGAATGCATTTTCTTTATATTGCCTTCTAGTAGTAATGTCACGATTTATATCACCCATGATTAGTTCATGGGGATGAGAACTTTTATGCTTAAATGACGTAGGAAGATTGGATACATCCCCTCCAATTTCCTCATGATCACTTTCCGGAAGAGACAAATAAGCATTGTCAATGTGTAAATCATTTTCCGAAAAATGAGATGCATTGTCAATATTTTGTGTATCATCTTACTAGATCAAGCGCTTGAAGTCTGAGGGCAGTTTATTCATCTAGTTTTGAGTCTTTTAACATGTAAGACTTATGCAAATCATCGAAACCAATTTATACAATAACATGTGGACCTACAAGTAGGGTTATTGTATGGGTCGCATCCCCTTGATGCCTTGATTTCTTTGATTAATATTAGCATTTATACCAAAAAAAGTTATGACTAACCAATATTAATCATTATAATAAGGTACTAAATTCATAACAATGACAAAGCTAAGAATTTGGCTTAGACAATAAGTTAAATACCTATCTATTAAATAGATAAGACTTAAAGAGAACAAATCTTGGTCATCTTTTTACTTGTTGACGTGAAAACGCTCACTTCTTCTATTCAAGGAAAACGCCAAACATTAGAGGGAGAAAGAATGCAGGAAGACAGTTTTCTTTGAAAAGGAAACCTAAATTACAAAATTTAATAAAAATGGGTCGTGGTGATGGTTGTTTCCAGCTATCAAAAATCTTATACCAGTGTACATAAGATGGACCATCATGGTCATAGACCAGATCTCACACCACATGTCAAGAACGAGCAACTGAGAATCATTTTCTGAAAGATTTTTCATTTCGACTGTGTGTTGCTGATGTCGTTTACATGAGGGCTAAGTGATTAATGTCGCTATCCTTCTGCTATGTGTTTTTTTTTTTTTTTTTTGGATGATGGTCAAATCCCAAATCCCAAACTTGGTTTCCATGTGCTTTGTAGATCACTCTTTGTCGTTGTTATCCTTCAGTATCCCACTTGGTTATGTATGGAAATCTTCAACTAAATACTTTAATGTCACTTTGATTGCACATAGAATTTCATAGTTTTCTGTTCAAATTTCTGGATGTCATCGTTACTGTCAACAAGGAGTCTCCAATCGAACAATCGGAGGAGGGGGCAGTGTCTTTGCACCTTTACTTTGAAGACGTATATTCTTGGACCTTATAAAATCGAACCAGATGGGTTGTTCATCGTGCGTTCGGATTCAGATTACAGCTGAGTATTTTGTGTTGGTTCTATTTTAATAGATGAACACTTAATATTGTTTCCAATCCATCCACCTATAGAACTTAATATAAAATTGTCATGTCAATTGATTGCTGATAAGAATAATGATTTTAATAAATATATAATACACGTTTTGGCTTTGTTCAAAATTGTAAAACATCATTTTAACATGATACATAATATTTATACATAAAACAAAACATTATTCATTTCAATTAATTTAACGATTGCTCCTTCTGTTCCAAAAATATTGTATTAGTTTGATTTTGTTCAAAATGATTTTTGTAGATTTCTATATGAATATCTTTAAAGATATAATCTCCTTCTTTTTACGTGACGCACTTTAGCAATGGCTAGGAAAATGACTTTTAAAGAAGCCGACTAAAGAGAGAGTACCTAGCCATCTTGATGCTAGCATCTTGGCCACCTATCTTGTGACTGAATGATATGTTTTAGATAGTCGACAAGTCTATCCATCCAAATGTTATGGTAGTCAATTTGAAGCACCTCGGCCTGATCATATGCTTGGTGCCTAACGAGTTCCATTGTTATCCTCTTACCCAGCACTGTTGGAGCTGAGGATGCTAAATGAAAAAAACAAGTTGACTTTTTGTTGACCAAAGTGGAGATATGTTTGATTTCAAATTTCTTGGACATAGCCTTGAGCTGCTCAACTTTTGATAGATATCGTTTCATCTGATCTTATGTTAATCTAGACCATGATGAGTTGAGAATCACTATGCGATTTAACTTTCTGAGCCCATAGCTTTTGTGTGAGACTGAGGCCAACATCAATGCTTCATATTAGGCTTCTTTTTTGGTCGTGTCAAAATCGAATCTCAATACATATTCAAGTTTTTTTCCTTTTGGGGCTTATGGTTAGGAGACCTGCTCCATTACTCTCCCGGGAAGGGGATCCGCCCTTGTATACAGTCCATTGGCTCTTATAGGCATGTTCATCCTCTACATAAATTCCTTCGGCGAATAAAATATCCAATCTGTTATTTTCATACATTCAAAATTACTAACTTTAATAATAATAATAACAACAACAACAACAACAATAATAACAATAATAAATATTAAATTTTATAATTTTCAATGTATAAAAATAAAAGATTGAATTTGTTCTCCCTCTATTCTTTATTCTTTTGTTATGGAAATTCATTTCTTATTAATAGTAATGATTAAAAAGCAAATTAATTGTGTGAAATTAAATTAGAAAGCAAAGAAGTTTTGCTTGGATTAAAGCAGCATGGAAATCAGAAGAAGTTAACAATACTTATTTGCCAAATAATCTACACACGGTAATGAAATAAGTACATCCAATTTACAATTAACTACAAATAAAATGGTGCAATGTGGACGTATCAAATTAAAACATTTATAACCTCTTGATTAGGTCAACTTAAATATGAATTAGTTTATATAATCTTGTAAAAAAACGAATGTGAAGTTGTTTGTTCATATTAGTCTTGATTTCCAACTAAATCATATTAACTGAATAATTAATCGTTATACGGATGTAATATCGATCAATGAATTTACTTTATGTTCCGTCATAAAGGTTTTTAACTACAAATAGTGGTTCTTATATTGTGAAGTAGCAGTTGATCGACACAGTTTGATGCAAATTTTTATTATGGATCATTAGAAAACATCATCTGTGTGTGTTTCTTATACATGGGTATAGTTGCGCGTATCCGACCACTCATACACCGCTATAAACGAGAACTTATATGGCAATGGGACAATGTTATTGTTGTTATTGCTTTGTCGGTACCAAATATATTTGTTACAGTTAACTTTTCAGTAAGTTAAAATAGGTTTAAATTCAACTATTTTTAGAGAGAGGGAGAGTACTATGCATGTAATGTTCATTTTTGGTGCTTGAAAGTACTCATAATTAGCTAATAGTTTTTGTGTTGCAGTGGAGACCTTCGGTAGCTCTCTTTCAAAGACAGCCCCGGAGACATCCCGGAAACTGTTCCAAAACTATCAATCCGGTTCATCAATCTTAATGAAGCTGAAGCTAGAACAACCATGCTCCGATCGAGACATTGACTGTGTTGGTTTCTATTGCAATCCAAATTCTGACTGTCCAGCATGTGACCGTCACACCAACAAGTGTGTGGAAGGCTAGAGTGTTAGGCCAAAACAAATAGCGAAAGCATAAAAGTTACCTCCGGCCATTATCGGTTAGTCGTCGTCTTCGAATCGGAAGCCTGCTGCAGAGAAGAATCCTTGTTCCAACATATGCCTATCTGAATGCTGTATAGCTATGATTGATGGAATATCATAAGCCCTCTATTTATAGGCTAGGTCAGGGACCCCTTTCCTTATTTGACTGACAATTAATTCCTTCTATCAAGGAAACATAATAATTGTCAATCAATCAGAATCAAATCTGACAATTATTATAGTTAATAATTGCAACGTATCTAGCCAATATAACGTACAGATACATTATACATGTGATCTACATTAGTGATTTATAAATAAATCACGAGATTATAGTGATCAATTATAATTAATATAATTGATTTTAACATTCTCCCACTTGGATCACATGTCGAATGCTAGATAACACGACATAAGTGACAAAACAATATGGTCATAATTTACTGTCACTTGGATCTATTGACTACCAAACTTAGATTGAAAATACAACACACGAATCAAGGTGGTCATGCTTTGATGTCAAGCACACCTTTCCAAGAATTACAATGCATCATACACTCAATCAAACAAAATGAATGATTTACTATAAATCATCTCAAAATGGGTCCACGTCCATGGATCAAAAAGATCCTACAACTTTAAATGCGCATATTCAAAGTCAACAAATGTCTAGACAAAATAAGATCAAAGTACAACAAATCAAGAAGAACTAAAAAGTCTCATATCGGCAGCATGATCCCTGAAAACTTTAACAGGTAATCCTTTAGTCATAGGATCAGCAACCATTGAGTCCGTACTAATTTCAATCTTTACTTCTCCTTGTTTAATATGATATCTGGCCTTCAAATACTTTATGTCGATATGTTTACTTCGACTCCCACTTTTATTCTTTTTCGCAAAGAACACAGCAGCTGAATTGTCGCAGAAAATCTGTATGGGTCTATCAACAATATTGACAACCTTAAGACTACTGATGAAATTTCTAATCCATAAGGCCTGTGACTTAGCTTCATAGCATGCAATAAACTCAGCCTCCGTTGTGGATGAAGCGATAATGGATTGCTTCTTACTCCTCCAAGATGCAGCTCCTCCAGCAAGAAGAAAGATGTATCCAGAAGTAGACTTACTCGTATCCACACAACCAGAGTAATCAGAATCAGAATATCCAATGACTTCCAAATTCTCTGATCGTCTGTATGTAAGCTCATAATCTTTGGTTCCTTGTAAATATCTCAACATCCTCTTGGCTGCTTTCCAATGAGCCATACCAGAGTTGCTTTGATATCTACCAAGCACTCCAACCGCAAATGCAATATCAGGTCTGGTACAGACCAATGCATACATATGGCTCCCAATGAGCGAGGCATATGGAATGCTTTTCATTTGATCCTGCTCCAATGCATTTTTAGGACACTGGTCCAAACTAAACTTTTCTCCTTTGACAATAGGTGACGCAATGGACGCACAATTCTGCATAACAAATTTCTCAAGTACTTTGATTATGTAGGCCTTCTGAGAAAGGCCAAGTATTTTACTTGTTCTATCTATGTAAATCTCTATGCCAAGGACATAAGAAGCTTCACCCATATCTTTCATATCAAAGTTCAAAGCGAGAAATCGCTAAGTCTCATGCAATAACCTAAGATCACTGCTTGCCAGTAGAATATCATCCACATATAGGACTAAGAAAATGTATTTGCTCCCACTCGTCTTGAGGTATATACATTGATCAACAATGTTCTCTACGAAACCGAATGAAGAGATTACCTCATGAAACCTGATGTTCCATTGAAGTGAAGCCTGTTTAAGCCCATATATGGATTTATTCAATTTGCAAACCAGTTGATCATTATCAGAATTGACAAAGCCTTCAGGTTGACGCATGTATACCTCTTCAACAAGAACTCCATTCAAAAATGCAGTTTTCACATCCATTTGATGTAGCTCAAGATCAAAATGAGCTACTAATGCCATGATTATCCGAAATGAGTCCTTCTTTGAGACTGGAGAGAAGGTTTCATGGTAATCAATGCCTTCTTTCTGAGTGAAACATTTGGCTATAAGTCTGGCTTTATATCATTCAATGTTACCAAACGAGTCTTTTTTGGGCTTAAAGACCCATTTGTATCCCACCACAGAGGCTCTGTTTGGTAACGAAACAAGTTCCCAGACGTTGTTTTTAGCCATTGATTCCATCTCCTCTTTCATGGCATTGTACCATAGTGACGATTTGGCACAACTCATGGCTTGTGAAAACGAGATAGGGTCATGATTTAGTCCAATGTCATAGTCGGACTCTTGAAGATATACAATATAATTGCTAGAAATTGCTGGCCTTTTAGTTCTTGAGGATCTTCGTACTCCCACTGGTTTAGCAGATGTGGGGTTAGTGGGTTCAGCTTGTTCTTGATGTGATTATTCAATTTGAGGTTTCACAATTGGTGGCTCTTCATTTTGATGAATAGCAACCGAATTGTCTACATATAAAGGTACAACATGTGTATCCCTTACTTACTCAAAATTGAATTCTCAATTCGAATCACTCCCACTGACTTCATGATCTTCTAGAAACTTAGCATTTCTAGCTTCAACCACTTTAGGAGTATGTGAGGGACAGTAAAATCTATACCCTTTGGAGTTAACTGCATATCCAATAAAATAACCGCTTTTCGTTCATTCAGCCAGTTTCTTTATGCTAGGGTTGTATACCCTAACATCAACTAGACAACCCTATATGTGTAAATGTTTTAAACTTGGTTTTCAACCATTCCACAACTCGAAAGGTGTTTTAGGAACGGCCTTAGATGGAACCCTATTTAAAACATACACAGCGGTTTTTAGAGCTTCACTCCAAAAGGATATAGGCAAAGTCGTTGTGCTGATCATGCTCCTGACAATGTCCATAAGAGTTCGATTCCTTCTTTCAGCAATACCATTTTGTTGTGGTGTGCCAACCATGGTGTATTGAGCAACAATACCCTCCTTTTGAAGGAATTCGGCAAATGGACCAATCATTTGTCCCTCTTATGTGTAACATCCATAATATTCACCAACTTTATCGGATCGGACAATTTTAATTGTCTTCTCCTTTTGTTTCTCTACTTCTAATTTGAAGATTTTGAACGCATCAAGTGCTTCAGATTTTTCAAATAGAAGATGGAGATACATGAACCTTGAATAGTCGTCGATAAATGAAATAAAGTATTTCTGACCATTCAAGCAAGGTGTATGAAAAGGTCCACAGATATCCGTGTGTATGATTTCAAGGGGTTGAGAACTTCTATCCTTAATGGTCTTGTTGGTTTGCTTGCCCTTTATGCATCCCACACAAGTACCTAAATTAGTGAAATCTAGAGTTTGCAAAACTCCTTCATTCACCAATCTTTTCATTCTTTCGATTGAGATATGTCCCAATCTTTTGTGCCAAAGACTTGATGAGTTCTCATTGATAATACAACCCTTTGTACCAGTTTCTGTTAAAAGAGTATGCTCGTAAATGGGATCTAACTCAAGTTGAAACAGAAAACCATTCAATTTCGCAGAACCAATAACTTTATTCTCTTTCAAAACATTCATTACAAAAAGATGTGAATAAAGATCATATCCAATAATCGGAAGTCTTGAAAGAGAAACTAAATTTCTGGAAAAAGAAGGTACATAAAAGGTGTTTTCTAAATCAAGTTGAAAACCAGTTTTCAAAAATGAGCCTATAAGATCCCACTCCTTCAATAGTAGAGCGCATCCGGTTTTCAGAATAGATGCATTGCTCACTTTCATTCGACTTCCACAGGTTTAGAAAGCCCTGCATGGTTTTCGCAATGTGAATTGTAGAAACATAATCAATCCACCATGTATTATCAGAGACATCAGAAAAATTAGATTCATGACAACAAAGGACAAATTACCTTTCTTCTCCAGCCATCCTTTATACTTCCGGATGAGATCTGAGGAGGAAGAATATGAGGTAGAATATGAGGCCTCCAATCACGCGACGCCACGTGTACAAAAGGACTTTTTTTAAAAAAGAAAAAAAAGTAAACAGCGGGCCCTTTTGCACACGTGGCGTCGCGTGATTGGAGGCCTCATATTCTACCTCATATTCTTCCTCCTCAGATCTCATCCGTTATACTTCAGGCAATCTTTCTTCCAGTGTCCATTTTTCTTACAAAACCGACATTTGTCTTTATTGTCGGTTTTCTTCATTGGAACACCTTTGCCCTTCTTTGCATTTCTCTTAAAATGAGTCGCAAGATGCACAGACTCAATGGACTCATTCTTCAACCTCTGCTCCTCTTGAACACACATGGTCAGAAGTTCATTAATTGACCAGCTTTCTTTGTGTGTGTTGTATGAGATCTTAAATGGAGTGAACTCCGAAGGGAGAGAGTTGAGTATGAAATGCACCAGGAATGACTCCGAGATTTCAACCTTTAGGGAGCTTAATTTAGCAACAATGTCCCTCATCTCCATGATGTGCTCGCGCACACCACGGCTTCTGTCATGGGTCATGTTTGAAAGCCTCTTCATAAGGGTGCTGGCAACCGCCTTGTCAGAGCTTACGAATTGTTCATCTATGGCTTTCATGTAAGCTTTGACATTATCAAGATTAGGGATGGAACCCCTAATGCTTGGACTTATACGAGACTTGATGAGCATCATGCTGAGGCGATTAGATCGCTCCCAGCGTTCCTAACTAGACCTTTCAGATGGCGCACTTGATTCCGTAGGATTTGGTGGTTTTTCCTCACGGATTGCCAGGTCTAAGTCCATACACCCTAACGTCAAAAGGATATTATCCTTCCATTCAGTAAAATTGTCACCAGTCAGCATTGGAATTTTAGCAGAATCAAATAAAGCAGTAGTGGGAATAACTGCATAACCAAAGAAACGCATATCATGTTATGAACATATATAACCAGAATGAATTAATCAAGTAAATTCAAATGGTATATTCTAAATCTTATTGTGGGTAGAGGTTGCACTCATGCATAGAATATACTTAAACGACATGAAATTAAACAACCAAAATATTTTCGTACCTGTGGGCGTAGGAAATGTTTATGTTTAATTTTCTTGATCAATAAAATAACTACTTCCCTGTGGGGCAGAGTGACTACCTTATTAATAAAAACCTTAAACAATATGAAAATTAAACAACCAAAATATTTTGCTACCTGTGGGCATAGGAAATGTTTATGTTTAATTTTCTTGATTAATGAAATAATCACTTCCCTGTGGGGCAGAGTGATTACCATATTAATCAAAACCATAGTTATGATGACATTTTATTTTCTTGTATACCATATAATTTTAAGATGCTGCGGGTAATCTTAAAATTAAGAAAATAATTCTTTATATGTCATCAACTCTAAAAATGTGAAGTGAACCGATTCAGCAATACCCCAGGAAAGATCATGAATCAATTTCCTAGACAGGTATTACCATTCCACGTAAAATCCCAGGCCGTGCGGTGGGGTCACAACGGTCCTGCTTAAGTACCGGCTTTCTAGACAGAGATTACGTGCACAGTGTATTTATCACATCTTCGTCAATAATTCACCTTTTGCATTTTCCACACCGTTTTCAGGGATGATGAATAAGAGGAAAATCACATTATACCGAATGATTCGGTCACATTTGAAAAAATTGATGACGTATAATTGTTGAAATATCAAAATATTAATGAAATAGAGTCATCAATATTATTTAACAGTAATAATAAGTATGCAAAGAAACAAATATCTCGTGAAGACAAATATAATATTATTAAAAGACAAATGTCTTTTAACATTGTTCTTTCCAATTTGAATGCGTGCACGATGTATCATTTTATTGGTACCTTCTAAATAAAGTGATTGATCAAAAAAGGAAAAGCATTAAATCGGTGTCGAAATTGACTCAATCACACTAACATTAAAATCAGGGAATAGCAAGAAACCCAAATAATCCAAAGATACACCCACCTTTTAAACATCGAACAATTAGCTCAAACACACATGCAAAAGCCAAATTCCATAAACAACAATGCTACCCGAAAAAAAGGAAACAAAGTGAAGGGGTGCTACATGAGTCAATTCATCCATAGCAGAAAGTTTAATTTTTCTAGAAAATCTTATTAGCTACAAGACAGACTACCGATTAAAACATAAGCTTCCATTGCGGAAGTACGATGAAAGGGTAATATCAATAACTCAAGATATAAACGCAATTGCATACTTAGTGATACTACGATATTAACAATATAGGAGATAAACAGAAGGCAGACCCAAGTGACAAAGTCGACCACGCACAAAAAAGGATTCCTTTGTGTGGATAAATGTTTTTATCATAATCACCCATGATTTCCCAACCAGAGTTTCTATTCATTTGCAGAATATTAAAATAACGCCATTGATTCTTAATTGCAATAACCAGCGGACAGAAGCAAAATTCATTATCCTTTTCTTTATTCAGCGGCGTAAAAAAAATTCCATGTTTGGATTTCGTCAGACGTGAATTTCTTGAGGGTTCATGTGGGCATATGAACAAACTGCAATTGGACGGAAGCAGAAAACAGAGCGCAGCAATTTCACCATAATAACAGTATACATGGTTGAACATTGAAGGCCTTGAAAACTATAATTCCATAACCTTTGAACGATTGAATTGCATTAAAGGGTACGGAAGAATGTTTTCTAAAGACAAATAATATGGTCAAAGGTCGCTCTGATACCATATGTTAGGCCAAAACAAATAGCGGAAGCATAAAAGTTACCTCCGGTCATTATCGCTTAGTCGTCGCCTTCGAATCGAAAGCCTGCTGCAGAGAAGAATCCTTGTGGGAAAGGGAGCCTTCCAGCCTATGCCTATCTGAATGCTGTATAGCTATGATTGATGGAATATCACAGACCCTCTATTTATAGGCTAGGTCAGGGACCCTTTTCCTTATTTGACTGACAATTAATTCCTTACATCAAGGAAATATAATAATTGTCAATCAATCAGAATCAAATATGACAATTAATGCAGTCAATAATTACAACGTATCTAGCCAATATAACGTACAGATACATTATACATGTGATCCACGTTAGTGATTTATAAATAAATCACGAGATTATAGCAATCAATTATAATTAATATAATTGATTCTAACATAGAGCACAACAGTGGCCAACAATTGCCTTTAAAATTGACTACTGAAAGAGAAGAAGGGAGAAACATTACACAAAGTGGTTTAATTTCTAAGGATATTGGAGGCTCTTATGGTCTGCTTTTTTTTTCTTTCTGAAAACCATGTTCTTCCTTTTTTGTTGCTGTGTGGATTTTTATGTTTTTCGATATAATAGAGCAACTGAAGATTGCTCAACTATGTCGTGGAGAAATGGAGAAATTAGCACTCACAGGCGCACTGGTTAACCGCCCGTTTGATGTTGATTTTACATCTTTCCATGTTGTTTGCCTTTTTCTATTGAATAATGATCATCAGATGGACAGCGGCTTCATATATATATATATATATGTGCAGTCTAATTCTAAAGTTTTTTTCAGTCACCGAGCACAACACTGAATGTTCGGTGAAGCCATTTATTGAACATTCTGTATTGCGTTCAATGACGAATTCTAAGATGCAACGCTCAAAAATTTCAAATTCCGCATTCTGTCAAAATGGCCAAACGTTTGCTTGACTTAGACAGCAGAAATTTTTTGCTATCTTTTGGTGATATGATATAACTTCTACAACTTGAAACACCTCCTTTCATACTTGAATGGTCATAAACTAAATTTCAAAGTTATATTCTGCAGAGAGTTGTCAAATTAATTTTTTTCTTATGAATTGAAATCTATAAATACAAGGATCAAAAGGTTTTGAAATTATTTTTTTAACATACTTTGAAATGATCCTTGAAAAACTCTTTTGAGTTTTTCTAAAAACCTGCAGAGCTTCTTCCTTGTCTTTCATTCTTTCTCTGATATTAGACAATTCAAATAGACAAATTTAATCTTCCGCTTGTAGAGCAAACTAAAAGAAGAAGACGTTATATCCTGATAAGCATTTGTCTCGTAGTCTACCTTGTTCATTGGTGAAGACAAAATTGCTTTTAAGAACAGTGTAACATTTCTTAGGTCTCGGCTATTCACTCTCTTGTTTTATCTTTTTCTTTTTATTTGATTATCATATATGTGGAATTCTTCCTACAAGCTTGTATATTTTCAAAGAAAGTTTGAGAAAACCTAAAAATACTTATATGATGTTCTCTTCCAATTTCCATGTACTTCAACTTAGCTATGATGTGATTTCATCATGATTTATCATCTTCCAAGTCTTTCAAACATAAATTTCTAACAATTTTAAAAGCGATTTTTGGTTGATATGGCTACCAAACAAGTAATAATCTTAAAGAAATATTGTTGTGGAAGATGATGGATTTAAATAATCAAAACCTATGAAAGAATCTATGTTGTATTAGTTTGACTTGAACATAATTTAAAAAGTCAACATATGTTTTCCGTTGTCTATTTTTACTCCTAATCAGTTAATTGAAATAAACTAGAATAATCATAATACTAGCAATTGAAAAAAGTAGTATGTAAACTTTAACTACTAATGTGTTAGAGTTATGTTCAGTAGTATGTAAACTTTAACTACTAATATGTCAGAGTTATATTGAGAACATTGAATAACAAGTTATGGATAACCATTTTCTGTCATGTGAAAATAACTAATGAACTTTGACATCTTCTATTATCTGCATATGTTTGTATTTCCTGGTAGACGAATGGGCAATATTTGCATTCTTCTGAGGGAAATAAAATTCTTATCGTTATGGTTAACCCCTTGTTATTATATGTATGAATTATGTTATGAATTAGCTCAACTCCTCGTTATTATCAATATGTATTGGGTAATGAATTTCTTTTATCTCCTCGGTAGGCTACAGCTCTATCTATGTCCCGGTTCTGCTGTATAAATAATTTTAGGTATTTGAACTTACTTACATGTAGTACCACTTGACCCTCGATGGTGAGGTGGATATTCTCATCGCCGGCTGCGATGCTGAAGTCGTATTGTAGATACTCGGTTCTAAAACGACTAATCCTTAGACCTTTTCTCTTTAAAGCACATATCCACTGTTCTATTCTCATACTTAGAGTATGTATACTCTCTGCGATTAATACAATATTGTCAGCAAAAAGTATATATACATCACGGAACTGCCTTTTGGATCGGCTTTGACAACTCGTGGAGTACAACTGCAAATAAAAATGGGATCAAAGCAGGCCAGTGATGGAGGCCTACCTCCACAGGAAGAATATTGCATAATTTATTGTTCCATATTTATTACGCTTTTGTAGGCATTTCTTTACTTATCCATGTATAGTTTAGACGAAAATTTACTATTTTTAACTTTTTCTGATTTCTCTATATTTTCATCGCACGACAAAAGTTATTAGTGAAGTACAAGTTCTACTTTTTATTTTAATTTCACTTAGTTTGATTTTAACCCTTAACTTTTCAAACGACAAGGAACATGATTCTTAAAAAGAAGAATAATGACGAGAACCTTATTCCTGTACTTTTATCCACCGAAACAATGTTGAATTTATATTGCTAATTAACTTTGTCCTGTAAGTTACCCTCAGCGAAATTATTTCGAAAATACAAATATGAAAAATCAAACAAATACGTATGCGTGTATAATCCCCCCCCCCCCGGGGGAAGACATGCTACGTAGTGAGAAGACAATTGCGTGGGTAATGCGATTTTGTTGGCACAAAAACTCTCAAGTTTTTTAGATAAATATCCCGTAAGTGTATGCTTACTTATAACGTTTATGCTCCTATTTCTTTAGATATCCATGTGTATTTTTGTTTTCTATTTACTATAGTTAAGTATTTTTAATTTGACTGTATAATAATCGAATGACAAGGTTAGTGAATTAAAACTTCTATTTATTTAATTCAATTCGTTGAAACTTTGTTCTTAGTCATTAACATTTCACAAGAATGCGATGCAAAAAAAAAAAAACAAGAAAAATAATGAAAACTTTTGTCTTTTATTTGTATTTATCTAAAGATTGTTCATTTATGTAACAGTCCCTGCTAAAGTAATATTGAACATTTATTGCAAAATACAAATCTTAAATTTTAAGCAAACACGTATGGTTGCATAAATATTATTTTCGGGAAACATATCTTACTTCGCGAAGAGACACTTGTGTAGCGCCCCGTAACCAGGTACGTCCCACGTACGGTGCACTTACCGTACCTCGCTACGGAAAGTACAAGGCGTCGATGCAATACAGTATAATTCCATGACTAAGCCACGGACTACTGAATAAAACATCATAACGGTGGTAGTAAACTGGCAGAACTTCAAACATTCAACAAAGAGCGTTCAACGTTTTACATAATACATCAGTACTACAAAACCCGAAGAGATCCCAAAAGATCATCATACGAATAGCAGAAATCAAAGCCTAAAAGTTGTCACTCTCACGGATACTCCTGTTGTGGTTCATCTTCGATATACTCAATCTCGTGCTCTGGAGACTCTGAAAAATATAATAGATAAAAAGGGTGAGTGATCAAATCACTCAGCAAGTATTTCCCTGTTATACCAAAAAAATACATCATAACGTCGAGTAAGACTGAAATTCGCCTAACGTAACTTAAAGTCTTATTTTCTAATCCAACATAACTTAACCGTAATTTTCTTACCTGACGCACTATTTAGCTTTCCTCGTTTATCTGTGGCAAATAGGACTCTACAAGTCGTATGATGCAACATGATGCATCGTGATGCAATGATACCGTTTGAAACGACACAATACGATACTTTAACTTTCGAAAACATTCCATTCCATACCATACTTTATGGCCGATACCATACCATACAATACTTTCAATGGAATACCTTTTCTCCGTATAAACAAAAAGTCAAATACGAATGATTCTGTCTATAACGATAACTGTACATTACTCCGGCAACCTACAAGAGGATGTTACATCCGGGTCCATAACCATAACCATAACTGCATATTATCCCAGCAA
>AP025044.1:38081635-38098773 GCA_036186865.1 Eustoma russellianum
TTTGGATATTGTATATTTGGTTATTGAATTTGGTACCGAGTTGGACTCAGATTTGGATATTTAGTTTTGGACCGATTGAATCGGATTTGTCTTTGGAATTGGAATTTGGAAACTTTGGTTTTGAAATCGAGATTGGATTTTAGAAATTTGCATCACATCGACTTTGAAAATTGCATCATCGATTTTGACTTTGACTAACATTTGATTGGCTATTGATTGGATTTGTTGACTTGGATGACTGGTTGACATAAAGGCAAAATAGTAAAGTTATTTGCGAAAAAGAAACTTGCTATTTTATATATTTTGTTATTTTGATAATACTTGTTTCTCCGTGTATGGTCTCATAGTGGATACAGAAAGGCTGCTTACTGAGCGATGTTTTGTCGCTCATACTACATCCTAATTCTGTTTTGCAGATAGTCAGGGGTATGATTTAGATATTATAGAGGACGAGTCATAGCGGGGATATAGTCGATCGATGATTGCTGATGAGATTTATTGATGATTTAGTTGAGGCAGATATTTGTGAATTTGAGATTTATGTATTTTTGGAGACTTAGTATTTCCTATATACGTTATGACATTTGTGTCGAATTGGATTTGTCAAGACATTTACATTAATGATGATGATTATTTTGAGGATTTAATTTTATGAGTTCCGCTGACATACTGACGTGTATATGATTTGGTTTCGACGCCTAGTATTTTCCTTAGCGAAATACGGTGGGTGAGTCGTTTTGGATATTAGGGATCAGAAGGGATCGCTACAGTTGCTGATGGAGGGAAAGCAGGGGCTTTGAAAGACGAGCTTTGTGACTGTAGGGGGAGCGGGAGAGATGTGCGATCTCTAGGAGAAATGGTAGGGGTAGGGATGGGGGCAGATCTGTGGGTGGAGGGATGGGGGCGAACTTTGGTGGAGGAGTGGCGGCGCCGAGGATCTAGGAGTTCTGTAGCGGGGAATGACGGCGGAGATGAGGAGCTGAGGTTGGGAGGATGGGCGGCGGTATAGTGGGCACTACTGAGAGTCCGGCGAGGATTAAGGTGGGCTGGAGGGCGGTTCAGATCTGGGGAGGCTGTCGGTGAGGCAAAATATAAGGTCTCCAATCAGGCATCGCCGTGTATAAAAACTGGTCACCGGTTTCAAAATTTTTTTAAACTGACTAGTTTTTACACATGGCGACACGTGATTAGATGTCACATATTTTGCCTCATCAAGAGCCTCCTCAGATCTGAACGGGGCTGAAGGGCGCGGGCTCGGGCATGAGGGAGAAGCTAGGAAGCTGCTTTCTCTTTTTACCTTTGTGATAGTTTAAGTAAAAATTTCTTTTATCAATGATGTTAGCATTATTGGTGAAAAAACGATATTAATATTTTTCTAGAAGGTTATAACAGGCAATTTACTTAACTGACATTTTAACAGAGATTAGCTGGTGGATCTCAAACACATGAGATTTTTGATACATTTTCAAACATTGAAAGATTTTGGACGAATTCGCTATGCATATTAGGCTGGTTTTTGACAGTTAACCTGAGCTTTCAATTGATGTTGCACAAAATCCTTGTCCACAGACATCATCATCATTCTGTTAAAAGGCCACCGTTGAATAGTCAAAGTTCTTTTCAGAACCCAATATTTAAATAAATAATAAAAATAAATAAATTAAAAGTTTACTCTTCTGACATGCTTCCGAAATAATAATAAAAAAAAGTTCCTCTGGCATGCTTCACGCGCTGCCCCATCTTTCGGAACGGTCCCACTTCCAGCCCATACACTGCACGCTAATAGATGAGTTGATGGGGCGCGTGTGATGATCCGCGTCGTCCTGTTTTACGAGTTTTTGGCGGTTAAGCCGCTGCTTGTCGGGTTTGGTTATCTAACGGTATCAAGTATGAGCACCAACTCCAATCATTCACATTATGTCCCAACGACATCAAAAGCTATCGTTAGAAGGTGAAAAACAGACAAATAATGCCTCATCCTACAGGATAAAAAGTTTGATTCCACTGAAACCTCCGACTTTATATATATCTGCAGGTATCAAGTATCAACGACCATCCCTATATCCAGAAGTTATTTTTTTAAGGGTCCCGATGCTTTTAGTATATTTCTAGCTAAAAGACTTATGGAAGAAAAGATATTTTATTCAATCATATCTTCTCATCATTTACACTTGGATATATATTCTAATGTACAACTAGAATTTGGTACAAACAAATCAAATGGTTACAACAAAGTGATAACATAAGATGTTAGTTGTGATAGGTTGTTATCAACAACAAAGATACACACAGCTGGACTCTTCATACATGCAACCGCATGCAACGGCGGTGCAACAGCAGTGATGCCCTATGGCATCACGTTCCCTTAACACGCCCCCGCAAGATGGACGTTCCGTCGGAAAGGCCAATTTTGGAACGAAGAAAGAGAAACCGGTCTTTGGCAAGGGGTTTGGTGAGGACATCCGCAAGTTGTTGTTGATTGGAGACATGCTGTACACGTAAACTGCCATTGGAGACTTTTTTGCGAACAAAATGGTAGTCTAGAGCAATGTGTTTCATCCTACTGTGGAACACTGGATTTGCACAGAGGTACGTTGCACCGAGATTGTCACAGTGTACGGTGGGGGTGTGCGCCAGCGAAACACCTAACTCAGAAAGTAGATGCAAAACCCATTCAACTTCGGATGTGGTAGCGGCGACGGCACGATATTCTGCCTCAGTAGAGGACCGCGCGACGGTCCGTTGCTTTTTAGAGCACCAAGAGATTGGACTGTCGCCGAGAAATAATATAAAGGCAGTGGGAGCGGAAACTATCCGGGTTCCCTGCCCAGTCAGCATCCGAGTAAGCCCGAAGAGAAAGCTTTTGGTGACGGTGAAGCATGAGTCTATACTGCAAGGTGTGCTTAAGATAGCGAAGCAAGCGCTTGGCTATGGTCCAATGAGTCTGAGTGGGCGCATGCATGAATTGGGCAAGTTTATTCACCGCATAGGCGATGTCAGGCCGAGTAAGCTGCAAATACTGTAAGCCGCCAACAAGACTACGATACTGGGTGGCATCCGTAAAGAAGGCACCATCGCTAAGAGTCAGCCGACTTGAGGCAGACATAGGTGTCGCAGCATCTTTAACACCATCCAAGTGAAACTTAGTTAGCATATCCCGAATGTATTTGCTTTGAGACAAAAAAGACCATCAGTAGTAAAGACTGCCTCAATGCCCAGAAAATAATTTAGAGGACCAAGCTCCTTAAGAGAGAAACAATTGCCAAGGGCATCAACAAATTGTCGAATAGACGCAGGACAATTTCATGTGACAAGCAAGTCATCAACATAGACAAGGAAATAGATAACAGTAGTAGCAGAACGATAGATGAATAAAGACGTATCAGACTTAGAATTCGTAACCCATAGTGCAGCAGAAATGTTTTCAACTCATTATACCAAGCCCGAGGGGCTTGCTTGAGACCATAGAGGGCACGCTTCAAATGACATACATGGTGAGGAAAACGTTGTCAATAAAGCCAGGAGGTTGAGTCATAAAAACATCTTCAGTTAAGTGACCATTAAGAAAGGCATTATTAACATCAAGTTGTGAAATAGTCCACCCATTAGTCAACGCAAGAGAAAGAACCATGCGAATAGTGGTGGGTTTGACAACCGGACTGAAGGTGTCATGAAAGTCTATGCTAGGTTGTTGATGAAAACCTTTGGCAACCAAACGGGCTTTATAGCAAGCAACGAAGCCATCAGGATTTCGTTTAATACGGAAGACCCACTTACACCCAACAACATTATGAGCCTTAGGAGGCGGAACAAGCACCCATGTACCATTGCGGGCCAGAGCAGAAAGCTCATCATCCATCGCAGCACACCATTTAGGATCATTAAGAGCCTGCTTGACACTAGTGGGTTCAAGGGACGGAGGGAGAGGATGTTTGGTCGTATGGTGCAAGGTAACATAATCTGGGAATTTCTTGTGACAGAAGATGTGGTTTTTGGAGCGAGTGACAACGGGAGAAGGGGGCGGGGGTTCGCTGGGAGCAGTTGGCGTGGAGGAAGGAAGGAGGGCGGGTGGGGGTGCTGTGGGTGCGGGAGGAGAACAAGGCGCAGAGGAAGGGGAAGGTGAAGGAGAAAAATCATACCTGGAGTCATCGGCGGAGGCAGCTGGCAGGTCCTCGGATGAAGCATGTGAGGGAGCGGACAGAAGAAGGACGGCGGGAGGATAGAGGGCAGCAAGAGACGGTGAACACGCTAGCCATAACATGGACTGTAGGGAGGTTGTTAGGTACGAAATACACTCTAGAGGGGGGGTGAATAGAGTGTTTGGCTCTTTTGCGGAATTTTTTCTTCTGTGACTCAACTAAAAAGATATTCAAAATCAGAGCAAGAATGGGAGATGAGAAGTAATGAATGAGTACACTGGATATAGAGTGGTTCGAATCGTAAATGATTCTACTCCACTACCACTTTGTTGTCAAAGTGGATTTTCAACAACTACTCTTCTTATTAAGGACAATAAGAACAACCACAACAACACTTACACTAACACCTTAGTGTAAGCACCAACAACAACAACTTTTTGTACAAAACACTCTTGTGCAACTACAGCAACTACAGCTCTTGGCAAGAACAACTTCTTGCTACCTCACAACTTCAACAAAGTTCCCTCAAGAACTTCTCACAGTGGGTTGAAGAAATATAGTAAGGTTCACACTTTCTCACTAGTCTAAGCACAAGCAAGAGATCAAATATTTATGGTTCCTCTTGTGCTTGACTCTCTTTCTCTCAATATACAACAATGAAGAGCAAAGAAAAGCCAAACAAGCTTTAAGCAAATTTACCAGTATGAGAGAACTATACAACAATGGAAGATGAAGCTAGATGATGTTGAAAGTATGTATTTGCCTCATCCAAGCCTCTTCTATTTATAGATGAAGTTCACCACGTTTTTGAGGCTCTCCACCCAGTCTTCATCTTCAAAAATGTCAAGATAATGTCCAAATAGTCTTTAGCCACCCTATGGTGTGATTTGATCTTCAATAGCCAACCTAGGATTGCTTAGACATGTATACAATAGTTAAGGAAGCATTTAATATGTTGGGTTAAAGTCCACAAGAAGTTTGAGCAAGATTGGAAAGAGAAAACATCATAAATCTCCCTTTAATTTTGTTCCAACATTCAGAAAATTTGAATTCTGGGGGACATCGATCGATCGAAGTGCCTGGGGGGAGAGATCGATGTCCTCCAGAAACATTTCAGTTTTTGTCCTGCTGACATCGATCGATCGATGTCAGAAGCTGAAGTGACATCGATCGATCGATGTCCTCTGCCTGAGAGATCGATGTTGGACAGAATCCTTTCTGACTGACATCGATCGATCGAAGTCTCACTGAGGAGAGACTGAAGTGACATCGATCGATCAATGTCCCTGGGTTGAGAGATTAATGTTGGACAGTAACCTTTCTGACTGACATCGATCGATCGATGTCAGAGGCTGAAGTGACATCGATCGATCGATGTCCTCAGCCTGAGAGATCGATGTTGGACAGTAAGTTCCAATCTCAACCATTTTTGACATAGTGTAATTTTTCCATCTTGCATCAAGTTTCAAACTTTAATTTAACTTATTTAAAACATCTTTTCATCATCAAAACAATTTATAACTTAACAATCTCCCCCTTTTTGATGATTTCAAAACCATGATTCAAAAGATGTTTTTACATGATACATTTTCAACTAAACTTGATATTTTACAACTCCCCCTTAGTTCATGCTCCCTCATCATATGAACACATCAAAAATTTCTTTTCAACATGCAATCTACCCAAGATGTGATATCAATACCAAAATGCTCCCCCTCAACCCATGCATCAAGTTTCACATTTTCATCATTTCAATATGTAAAGCATATCAAGAACCTTCATGTCATGCTATACCAAATTCAACTTCTTAAGCTAAGCTATGTGATGCAAAAACACCAATATCATATCAAGATGAGACGTTAAGATACCTATGCTTAACCAAACTATACCATGCCAACATGTCATGCCCAAATCATGCAATGTCCAACCAACTATGCCAAAACATGGCAAAACCAAATCATGCCAAAGTCTAACCAACTATGCCAAAACATGGCAAAACCAAATCATGCCAAAACCCAATGCCCAAACAATCATGCCAAACCCAATGCATCAAGATACTATCAATTTCAACATATAATATATTAATAGAGTTAAGCATCATTAATAGACTTAAGCATCAAGAATAATACTAACTTCTCCCCCTTTTTGAAAACATCAAAAAAATTAAGAGACATAGGTAAATATCATGAAGAAATATCAAGTTTGAGATACATAGGTAAACGCAAACTTGCAAAACTACTTCATAACTACGAGGGAATGGGAATAATAAAAACTACTCTTCATCAGAAGAGAAACATAATCCAGAAAGAGCGGCTTTCAGTTTTGTTTTTAGTTTTTGATACTTGGACTTTTGTATAGTCAGTTCCGTTTGCAACGTTGAGACTTGAGTATCCACCTTCGTTTCTAATGTTTTAACATGGTCCTGGAGTTTCTTATAGTCTCTCTCTAGATCATCTATACGAGTAGCTTCTTTTGTCAGGTCTTCCCCCCATTGATCAAGAAAACTGTGTAAATCATTAATCTCAGCCTCTGCATCAAATGGTAGTTCAGAACCACTATCTTCTTCCATAGGAGCCTTACCTTTGTCTATTCGGGAAGTAGGACTTTGAGGATGAGGTTGGGGTTCAATGGTAGGTTCAGTAGGGTGTGTTGGCAATACCGGCTCATTATCAGCTTCATCTTCCTCAGGGTCATGCATACCACCCCATCGTTGCGCTTCCTTCCTTGAGTTAAGAATTTGCTGGATGTTAAACTTTGTGTTATAATCCTTATTGGTAACGGACTCTTCATATTCGTCATCCAGCACTACATCGGCCTTTCTCAACAATCTATATATCAGATTGCTGTAAGGAAGTGCTTTTGATTTCTTGGTAACTGCCTCCAACACATTTTTAAAGAAAACCTCCCCAAAGTTTACTTGTTCTTTCATGGCAATGCGGTAGGTAATATAAAAATCTAGGTTGCTTGGAAGTTTTGCCGATTTTCCATTCACACAGAAGGTAACGATGGCAAGCAAAACTCGATAAACTAAAGGCATATTATTTGTGTTTCTTGTGGGGTGAAATCCAAGAAAGGTTTTTACTTCGTCCTCGGTTACTTGGTACTTGTAATAATCCCACTTCCAAGGATCGAAATCTTGGACTCCCTCATCAGGTACACCAAGAATTTCATTAATGGTTTTGGTGTGAAATGAAACCACTTGACCATCAATAACCGAATTTAGAGAAAAAGGCTTTCCATTGAGATAGTCAATCCAAAGATTAGCATAAAACATTCGTGTATAACGAGTCGACATAGTGCTCATCTCAGAAGAATCCCAAATAGGCATCCATTTTTGATCATACAACCAATCAATGATTGGTTTTAATTCCTCACTGCCCAAAATGTCCTTAATTTTGAGCAGTTTCAACGGAATAGTAAACCTTTTGCTACTTTCCCAATCTTCAAATAACAATTGAGCTCTAAGAGAGATATGAGTGGATAAACCTGAACCTAGGGGTGCAGCAAGCGCATTCTCAAATTCTCCAGTTTTGAGCCAAGGGAAATTCTTAATCATAAGTGTTTCTCTAACCTCACGTAGCAAGTTTTCTTGGGATGGCTCTGGTTGCTTCCTCAGTCCTGTTGTCCGAGATCCCGTTGGTATGCCTTGTCGTGAAGTTCTTTGCCTTTTTGGATGATTTTTCGTTCTTGGTGCCATTTGAGAAGATTAGGGCACGGAAATGTTGGATGGGTTGATTGGAACTTGAAATAGATGTGGATTTGGGTAGGATTAACGAAAAGATTGAGCTTGAGAGAAAGATTTGAGATTGGGGCCGAAATCTGGATGTTTTTCGCAGGAGGAATGTTAGGGTTCGAAGTTTAGAAATGAAGAAATGAGGGTTTTCGCAGTTTTTATAAACCCTGTCCCGCTGACATCGATCGATCGATGTCTGGGACTTCAATCGACCGATGTCCTACACATCGATCGATCGATGTCGTAAGAGACATCAGTCTATGGGGCTTCCACATAGATCGATCAACGTATGCAGGAATTTGTATTTTTGACATTTTTGACCTTCTAACCATTGTTTATCATCCCTAATCTTGCTCTAATAGATTCGAATGTCTCGGTAGGAAGGGGTTTAGTAAAGATATCCGCTAATTGGTCATTTGTTGGAACAAATTCAACACATACCAATCCCTTTTGAATGCAATCCCTTATAAAGTGATGCCTCACTTCAATATGTTTGGTCCTACTATGGTGAACCGGGTTTTGTGCTATACTTATGGCTGATGTGTTGTCACATAAGATGGGGACTTTATCAAACTTAACATTATAATCATTTAAGGCATTGATCATCCAAAGTAGTTGTGCACAACACGAAGCGGCCGACACATATTCGGATTCATCCGTTGAAAGTGACACACTATTTTGTTTCTTGGAGAACCAAGAGACTGAGCAATCTCCAAGGAATTGACATGTCCCAAAGGTGCTTTTCTTATCAACTAGATTTCCGGCATAGTCGGAGTCACTATACCCTCTTAAATCAAAACAACCATTTTTGGGACAAAACAATCCAAAGTTCAAGGTTCCTTTCAAATACCTAAAGATACGTTTAATAGCAATTAAATGTGATCCCTTATGCATACTTTGAAATCTAGCACATAAGCACACATCATGCAAAATATCCGGTCTACTAGCAGTTAGATAAAGTAAACTACCAATCATACCCCTATATTTTGTTACCTCAACCGGCTTTCCTTTTTCGTCTTTGTCAAGCTTTGTACTTGTGCTCATTGGTGTGCTTACACTTCTTCCATCCTCAAATTTGTACTTCTTGAGCAAATCCTTAGTATACTTCGTTTGAGATATATACACTCCATCTTGAGTTTGCTTGATTTGAAGACCAAGAAAGTAGTTGAGTTCACCCATCATGCTCATTTCAAATTCTCCTTCCATCAATTTTGCAAAATGCTCACAAAGAGAATCATTAGTAGCACCAAATATAATATCATCCACATAAATTTGAACAAGAAATTGATGGTTTCCTTGTTCTTTAATAAAAAGAGTAGTGTCGACTTTTCCTCTTGAAAACTCATTCTCAAGAAGGAAGTTACTTAATCTATCATACCAAGCCCTAGGAGCTTGTTTAAGTCCATAAAGGGCCTTTTTGAGTTTAAAGACATGATTTGGATAATCATGATTTTCAAACCCCGGAGGTTGAGCTACATAGACATCTTCTTGAATTATTCCATTCAAGAATGTGGATTTCACATCCATTTGATATAGTTTGAAATCCTTATAGCATGCATATGCTAATAGCATTCTAATAGCTTCTAACCTAGCTACGGGGGCAAAAGTCTCATCATAGTCTATGCCTTCCTCTTGCCTATATTCTTGGGCTACTAACCTAGCTTTGTTTCTAGTGATGTTTCCTTTATCATCCATTTTGTTTCTAAATACCCATTTAGTACCAATTACGGGATGATCACTAGGTTTAGCAACTAATTCTCAAACATCACTTCTTTCAAATTGATTTAATTCTTCTTGCATAGCTAATACCCAATCTTCATCATTTATTGCCTCCTTTATATTTTTAGGTTCAACTTGTGAAATGAAGGCATTTTTATTGAATTTTTTTCTAGTCATTATGCCTTGGCTAGTTTCACCTAATATTAACTCTTTTGGGTGATCTTTCCTATACTTATATGAATCCGGTAAATTTGATGTATCTCCTCCTACTTCTTCATCTTCAACCTTACGTTCAAGGGGATCAATCCTAAGGTCAATAACAATATTACCTTTTGGATTCTAAAATTTCTCTATATGGCTTACTTCAATTATTTCATCATCATCATCATCATCATTAATGTTTGATTTATCCTCAATGAGTTCACTAAACTTGACATGAATTGATTCTTCAACTTTCATGCTTCTTTTATTATATACACTAAATGCCTTGCTATTTTGAGCATAGCCCATGAAGATTCCTTCATCCGCTTTGAAGTCGAGTTTATACAAGTTATCTTTGGTGTTAAGTATAAAGCACTCACAACCAAATACCTTGAAATAACCAATATTTGGTACTCTACCTTTCCATAGCTCATAAGGAGTCTTTTTGAGAAATGGTCTCAAATAAACTCTATTGATCACATGACAAGCGGTGTTTACCGCTTAGCTCAAATTCGTTTAGCATAGCTCTACTCTTTTCTTGAAGTGTTCTATTTTTCTTTTCCGCAACACCATTTTGTTGAGGAGTTCTTGGAGCTGAGAAATTGTGTCCATACCCTTTGGATACACAAAATTCTTGAAATTCTCCATCAAACTCACCACCTCTATTGCTTCTAATTTCCTTAATTGTGTCTTCTCTTTGATTTTCTAATCTCTTACAAAGCTTTATAAATTCTTGGCATGCATCATTCTTTTTAGCTAAGAACATTACCCAAGTGTACTTAGAGAAGTCATCTACCACCACAAAGGTGTAATGTTTTCCACTTAGACTTGCCGTACCAATATCCCCATACAAATCCATATGAAGCAATTGTAGAGGTTTGGTGGTGGAGATTTCACTTTTGGGCTTGAAGCTTGTTTTATCAAGCTTTGCCTTTTGACAAGTGTCACATAAGCCATGGTTTTCGAAATTTAATTTTGGAAGACCTTGGACTTTTTCATTTTTGCAAATCTCTTTGAAATTTTTAACTAATGTGTCCAAGTCGTCTATGCCATAGTTGAGTCAAATCATTTTTGGTAACTAGGAATGAAACATTTTGTGATATCAAATCATGTGTGCTAAATATGTAAACATCATTTTTACGTATAGCCTCAAAAACAATCTTATCGTTCTTTTTCACAACACATTTTCTTTTCACAAATTCAATTTGAAAATTAGCATCACATAGTTGGCTAACACTTATCAAATTATACTTGAGCCCTTCTACATATAGTACATTATTAATAGTAAAAGAAGAGTTACCAATTTCTCCATGTCCAAGGATTTTGGCTCTCCCATTGCCAAAATGCACCATTCCACCATCTTGGAGCTTGAGCTTGGTGAACAACGTCTTGTCTCCGGTCATGTGCGTTGAACATCCGCTGTCCATAAGCCATTTGGTTCCTTCTTCTTTGGCTACTCTATTTATCTTGAGAGACTACAAAACCAAAATATGTATGCATTGGTACCCTTTGATGGTTGGGTCCTTTCGGGTTAGTTTGTCGACCCTTAGGCTTCCAAACATATGTGCTTCCAAATCTAGCTCTACATGCTTTCTTCACATGTCCTAGTTTGTTGCAATGAAAACAAGTGGGTACATGCTTTAGTTTAGAAGGTGATGAATTTTGTTGTGTTTTTCTATTATTTGCCCTTTTCTTTAAGGACTTAGGTTTAATAGAAGAAGGTGATGAATTAAATCCTAAACCGGATTTATCATTTCTAATTCTTTGATTTCCAAGTAGTATGTCTAAATTGTTTTTACCATTTGTTAGTCTTTGTAAGTCTAACTTTAGTTTCTCACATTCCTTTCTAATCTCTACATTTTCAAGAGCTACGGTTTTATGCATAGTGAGTATGATGTCATGCTCTTGAAACATTAAAATATTTTTGTCATGCAAGCTCTTATTTTCTAAGATGCATTTCTTGAACTCTTTCTTCAAATTCTTATATTTTAAATTCAGTTTTTCAAAGTCATCTTGCAAATCTCCTATTTCATCATGAAAATTTGATGGATTAGAATTTACCTCAAGATCATCTTCAATTGCCATGAGACAAGTATGTTGAATCTTTGGATTGTCAACTATTGCAACAAGTCCAACACCTTGATCTTCACTCTCTTCTCCTTCCGATTCTGAAAGGTGATCATCCCACGTGGTTACCTCCGCATTGAGGGCTTTCTTCTTTTGAGGAAAGACCTTCTTCTCTTGCTTTTGCGGCTCTTTTACGTGGCAATCGGCAATGAAATGACCGGGTCGACCACATCTATAGCAATTTTCACTTGCTTCCTTTTCTTTAGATGGTCTTTTGAAAAACTTTCTTGCTTGAGCTTTGTTTCTAGTTGCCATTCTTTTAAATTTTCTTACTAGAAGGGCAACTTCCTCATCCGATTCATCGGACTCTACCAGCAATCCTTTGTGTGATGTTTGTGTGGGCTTGATAGGGTTCATCCTATTTTGTTCATCAATAAGAATTTCATGAGTAAGAAGATTACCGGATAGCTTATCAAGGGTAAGAGTCTTGAGATTCTTTGATTCGGTGATGGCGGTGACTTTAGGTGTCCATTCTCTTGGCAAAGAGTTGAGGAGTTTTGAGACAAGGTCTTCATTTGAGATTTTCTTGTCCACCATGGAGAGTTGATTCACTATTCGTGTGAATCGATCGATTGTCTCCTCAATCTTCTCACTGATTTTCATTCCGAACATCTCATACTCCTTCGTGAGCATGAGTCGTTTGGCCATTCTTACTTGCTCAGTTCCTTCATGTATCATTTCAAGCATTTTCCATGCCTCATGGGGCTGTTTCAAGACATTGAAGTCTTATGAGCTCGGTGGTGGTGAGAGCACTTGAGTGAATATCAAATGCTTTGCCATTAATGGCAAATTTTATCTTTTCTTCATCGGTGTAGTCATCCTCATCTTTGAACATTGATTCTCCTTTTGAGTTGGTAATCATAGGAACTTCAATTCCTTTGACAACGGCACTCCATATATCAAATCCACAGCCTTTCAAATGATTGATCATTCGAAATTTCCACAAAGAATAATTTTGGGCATCAAACATAGGTGCTTTAGTGTTTGATCCGGAAAATAGTGCAGTAGGCTTAGGAGATGAAGTGTGAGATGAAGAGGTTGAAGTTGAGGTTGTCATTGCCATGACCTTTAACCTTGCTACTTACAAAGATAGGCCAAGCAATCAAGGTTAGGCTCTGATACCAATTGTTAGGTACGAAATACACTCTAGAGGGGTGGGGGGGTGAATAGAGTGTTTGGCTCTTTTGCGGAATTTTTTCTTGTGTGTCTCAACTCAAAAGATATTCAAAATCAGAGCAAGAATGGAAGATGAGAAGTAATGAATGAGTACACCGGATATAGAGTGGTTCGAATCGTAAATGATTCTACTCCACTACCACTTTATTGCCAAAGTGGATTTTCAACAACTACTCTTCTTATTAAGGACAATAAGAACAACCACAGCAACACTTACACTAACACCTTAGTGTAAGCACCAACAACAGCAACTTTTTGCACAAAACACTCTTGTGCAGCTACAGCAACTACAACTCTTCGCAAGAACAACTTCTTGCTACCTCACAACTTCAACAAAGTTCCCTCAAGAACTTCTCACAGTGGGTTGAAGAAATATAGTAGGGTTCACACTTTTTCACTAGTCTAAGCACAAGCAAGAGATCAAATATTTATGGTTCCTCTTGTGCTTGACTCTCTTTCTCTCAATATATAACAATGAAGAGCAAAGAAAAACTAAACAAGCTTTAAGCAAATTTACAAGTATGAGAGAACTATACAACAATGGAAGATGAAGCTAGATGATGTTGAAAGTGTGTATTTACCTCATCCAAGCCTCTTCTATTTATAGATGAAGTTGACCACATTTTTGAGGCTCTCCACCCAGTCTTCATCTTCAAAAATGTCAAGATAATGTTCAAATAGTCTTTAGCCACCCTATGGTGTGATTTGATCTTCAATAGCCAACCTAGGATTGCTTAAACATGTATACAATAGTCAAGGAAGCATGTAATATGTTGGGTTAAAGTCCACAAGAAGTTTGAGCAAGATTGGAAAGAGAAAACATCATAAATCTCCCTTGGATTTTGTTCCAACGTTCAGAAAATTTGAATTCTGGGGGACATCGATCGATTGAAGTGCCTGGGGGGGGGGAGAGATCGATGTCCTCCAGAAACATTTCAGTTTTTGTCCTGCTGACATCGATCGATCGATGTCAGAGGCTGAAGTGACATCGATCGATCGATGTCCTCAGCCTGAGAGATCGATGTTGGACAGAATCCTTTCTGACTGACATCGATCGATCGAAGTCTCACTGAGGAGAGACTGAAGTGACATCGATCGATCGATGTCACTGGGTTGAGAGATCGATGTTGGACAGTAACCTTTCTGACTGACATCGATCGATCGATGTCAGAGGCTGAAGTGACATTGATCGATCGATGTCCTCAGCCTGAGAGATCGATGTTGGACAGTAAGTTCCAATCTCAACCATTTTTGACATAGTGTAATTTTTCCATCTTGCATCAAGTTTCAAACTTTAATTTAACTTATTTAAAACATCTTTTCATTATCAAAACAATTTATAACTTAACAGAGGTGTTGATAGGCGCAGTACGAGTAGCATAAGGAAAATTACTTTCAACAAACTGAACATGCCTAGAGACATACAGCCGGTTTGAGGAAAGATCAAGACATTTATATGCATGGTGAGTGTTAGAGTACCCGATAAAAATATATGGTTTAGAGTGAGGCGCAAGTTTATGATAAGAATAGGGTCTTAGCCAGGGAAAACATAGACAGCCAAACACTCTTAACGTGGCATAGTTGGGACGTTTAGAGAAGAGAGACTCAAAGGGGGTTTTGTTGTTAAGTACAGGTGTATGCAGACGATTAATGAGATACACTGCTGTGAGGAATGCATGGGACCAAAACGAGGGAGGCAAGGCCGAATGATGCAGGAGGGAGAGGCCAGTTTCAACAACATGGTGATGTTTACGTTCAGCAGACCCAACATGCTCAGGTGTATAAGGGGGAGAAACACAATGCTGTATACCTTCACTTTCAAAGAAGGGTGTTAGGCCTTTATACTCAGTACCCCCATCAGTGTACATGGTAACAAGAGAGCGTTTGAAATATTTTTCAACCATACGCTTGTATTTAGAAAAGATACTTGAAACATCTGACTTGCGTGCCATTGGAAACATCCAGACATATTTAGTAAAATAATCAATAAACAAGATGTAATAACGGAAACCATCAATAGATTCAGCCGGGGAAGGACCCCAAACATCAGAATACACTATATCAAGGGGATCCCGACTCGCTACTGTGGACTGATGAAACGGTAGCTTGTGACTTTTATTACTAAGACAGGACTCACAGAAAAATTTGTCTAACACAGTGCGAGGGGAAGAGAAAAATTATTCTGACGACTAAGATACTGAAACACACGTAAAGAAGGGTGACCAAGCCGCTGATGCCACGTTGCCAACGACGACTTGGTGCTGGCGAAGACTTGTTTGTGAAGGTCAGAGACAGACGCCTGAACCGTGGGTAAGGGAGAGACACTCCACTCGTACACATCATCCTTGGTCTGCCAGTGAGCAAGCTGCGCCCCCGTTTTGAGATCCTTAACAACAAATGAAGAAGGAAAAAATTCAATAGAGGTATCGTTATGCTTGCAAAATTTCGAAACTGAGATGAGATTTTTAGTAAGGGAGGGTACATGCAGAACATTAGACAAAACAAAAGATTTGGAAGGAGTAGAGAGAACAGAAGAACCAGTATTGGTAATGTGAAGGCCAGAGCCATCACCAAGCAGTACATCATCCGGACCCTCATACGGCTGATGCTGAGTGAGTGAGGTTAAGTCATTAGTAACATGATGAGACACGCCAGAGTCTAGAATCCAGTCAGGCTTGAATGACCCAGAGGTGGTGTGATGGATTTCAGGCTGCTGCAGTGTCCGCTGTAAAGAATAGCATTGACGTGCGGTATGTCCACATTTCTGACAATATTGGCACACCACGCCAGAGTTTGATGAGTTGCCAGACGAACGTGAATTAGACACCTGACTCCCAGTGTTAAACGTTGACTGCATATTCTGCTGAAACTGGGACTTCCCGTTTGCGAACCTATTTCCGCCATAGCGATTCATGCCCTGAGGACCGCTGGAACGCCCACCGCGAGCAGCCTTACCGTGGGTTGCGTGTGTAGCATGGACTGTTATGGTGGAACCACTGCGGGACTCTTCTCGTTTTAAGAAAGTTTCATGCTCCACAAGTTTGTCATGCAGCTCTTCAAAGGAGACGGGTGTCACGAGCACGAATAGCAGCAGCAACTTCTTTAAAATTGCTGCCAAGACCATTTAGAGCAAAAATGGTAAGATCATCATCACTAAGATGAGTATCAGCAAGGGCCAGTTCATCAGCAATACCTTTAATCTTCTGAAGGTATTCTGCAACAGATTGAGTCTCACATGTGATGTTAGTGAGCTTCTCCTTGAGATTCATTATCCGTGAACGAGACTTATTCGCAAAAAGCCTGTGCAATTTCGTCCAAGCCTCGCGAGCACTAGCAGCGGTGGCAATGAGTGGCACCACCGTTTCTGAGACAGATGCAAGAATACCGTGCAACATCAATTTGTCCTGCCTAGTCCAGATAGCAAAATCTGGATTAGACACTGTAGCACCATCTTTGTCGGTTATGTGCTTAGGAGGACATGGTTTGCTATCATCCAGATAGCCCATGAGATCATAACCATATAGCAAAGCATCAAACTGAGCCTTCCAGGAAGGAAAGTTGCCTTTGTTGAGTTTGATAGGCAATTGTGCGACGACATTGATAGCGATAACTCCATCATGGGAGCCATGTTTATAAGAGACGTTTTCGGCCATTGGTGGGCGTGTGGAAGAATGCTCGTAGGAGTCGTTAATGGCTCTGATACCATAAAAGACTTATGGAAGAAAAGATATTTTATTCAATCATATCTTCTCATCATTTACACTTGGATAACATATTCTAATGTACAACTAGAATTTGGTACAAACAAATCAAGTGGTTACAACAAAGTGATAACATAAGATGTTGGTTGTGATAGGTTGTTATCAACAACAAAGATACACACAGCTGGACTCTTCATGCATGCAACCGCATGCAACGGCGGTGCAACAGTAGTGATGCCCTACGGCATCACGTTCCCTTAACACTAGCGAATCATACGATACAATTTTATTTACGTGACAGAATTCTCATCGGCTGAGTTCATCTGAAATACTTTATGCACC
>AP025044.1:38106408-38117517 GCA_036186865.1 Eustoma russellianum
AGCAGGATTTTCTGGGGCTCAGCAATTACCCTTAAACACTACTTCATACTTTGGCTTGCTGGCCTGGACAAGTTCCCTACCAAGAAACATCTTGTTTATCTAGAAAACAGAGAATCTCACATCTGCTCGGCTGAACAAGAGATGCTGCAGCACCTCTTCTTCTCCTGCTCAGCTACCAAACAAATTTGGCTTACTATCTCATCATGACTGACACTCCCACGAAGATTCCACTCTATAAACACGATATTAGCCTGGGGATCGAGAAGGCTAAAAGGAAAAGGGCTGAAAGCCAAGGCAGCGAAAATTGCCTTGGTTGCGACAGTGTATTTTATTTGGCAAGGACGCAACAGATACATTTTTGAAGGAGAAGCATTTGTATCTAGGGATGTAGCGCATAGAATATGCGCTCATGTATATAGAGTAATGTATAAATTCTACCCACATATCTTAGACATAGGCGGTACTCATATGTTTTAAGATTGCTATACATCACTAAATAGAACATGTATATCGGCATGTGAACAAGTAGAGCTATTGTATGAGTGCATCCCTTGATGCCTTGATTTCTCTGATTAATATTAGCATTTTTAAAAAAGGTATAACGGGAAAAGGATGATATATATATATATATATATATATATATATATATATATATATATATATGTATGTGTGTATGTAGCATGGTTAAGGCGGCGTATTTCTATTTATCCCACTTTATTTGTTGATGACTTATGCCAGGATCTTAGTACATATAGAGCCGGGGTCTCACTAGAATCTAACTCTTCATCTCTTGAGATAGAGGTATTGTTTGTTTGCCGCTCATCCTCCTCAGACTCTAGCGATACATTTTGCTGCCGTTGGAATATATTGGATATGATTGATTGATTATGCCATGATCTTAGCATATTTTTTTAGAGGTAGCCTTACAATATGGGACATTCATTTTTAATATTAGACTTTAGATTTAGTCCGTACGGAATATCCATTTTCCATAAGTTCAACAGCACGGATATTAGTTTCACCTACGAAATATATTAACTTAAATAATCAGATATTTACGCGTATCATGTAAAACTTCTACAGAATTATATTTTTATATTTTATGAATGAAAAAGATAAGTTCTTGCACTTTATTCAGTCAAATGCGAGTCCCCTCACACATGGTTAACTTGTCATGGTTGGAATAAAGAAATCCAGATAGACTAGCTGTTTAGGCATGTTAAAAATTAGACTTACATAGGTGAGTTTTATCTCTATCCAAAACTTTATCACAAGAAACGGTAGTATCTCATCTTATATAACCCATACAACTTTCTAAAATTAACCAATATGGGATAACCATCTTCAACATTGGTCCCCCAGTGACAACGTTGTTAATGCAAGAATTGGTTTTGATGATTTGCACACAAGAAGAGAGAAGGTTCAAAAACGAGTGTGTTTGAAATATCTTTAAATAATAGAAAAAATGTCTTCTGAGAAATCAAACGCTCTATGGAGCGCTACTTCTGAGGACAGAAAGTTTCAAAATGAGCCTAATAGCGCTCTAACATGTTAGAGAAATAAAACTAACTTGTTTGAGGAGCTTGAGAAATCAAACGCTCTATGGAGCGCTACTTCTGAGGACAGAAAGTTTCAAACTGAGCCTAATAGTGCTCTAACAGATCATAGAAATAAAACTAACTTGTTTTAGAGTTTCAAACGCTTTATCGAGCGCTTCAGCTTTAAATTATGATATTAAGCCTTCAGGACAGAAAGTTTCAAACTAGGCAAATAGCGCTCTATCAGGAAAGACAAATGAGGTTATTAAAGTTTCGAACGCTCTATTGAGTGCTACATTCACGAAGACGGATGCACGAAGAACTGAAGTAACTTTCTCTCTCTCCTGTACTTTATGGTTGACAAAAAGCACTTTTTATATTCCCTATGCTATCATGACTTTTGTGGCTACTTTTTGAATTACAAATCCTTGGTTGGTGAGAATATATTACTATTTTAAGCTTTATGCACAAGACTTCCTCAAGAAGTCTTGACTTAATCCCAAGAAGTCTTTCTCAAGGTGGTGATGTGTCAATACATGAGAGGATGGCATGGTTTCTCTTCTCTCTCTCTTTCCAACGGACGAAAATTTGAGGCTATAAGGGTTTGAAGACTCCATTTTTGAAGACTAACTATTCATCTCAAGCTCTCAAATCTTCATTGTATTTTTGCTCTCAAAATCATTGTAATATTACTTTATTGTTGAGAGTGTGTTATTGTAAAGGAGAAGTGATCTTCTTCTTAGTGAGGATTGTGAGGAGTAAGATTTGAGTTGTTGGTCAAGAAGCAAGGTGCCTTCTTATTTGGGCAAAAATCAAGCTTCCAAGAGCTAGTTGATGGTGTAGAGGCTACATCATACTCCATAGAAGATTTCTTTGGTGCAAGGAAGATCTTAAGGAGGCTAGGCTTCAAAGAGGTTGTTTTTCGTGTTCTTGAACTAGGGTTGCAAGACCTAGTTTCGTTTTTGTATTTATTTTGATTGTTGTTTCCCCCCAAGAGAAATAACAATCCCTTATTCAAAAATCCTTCTTGTTCAAAGCAAGAAGGTAGAGGAGTAGAGTCTTTGACTTGAACCTCTATAAATTTGGTGTTCTTTCATTTCCACAAGTCATTTCTTTCAAAGAACACATCAAGTATTGATTTAGTTACTCTCATTGCAAAAAGAATCGAAAAAGAACCATACTTAGATTAACACACTATTCAACCCCCCCTTCTAGTGTGTTTCACGGACCTAACAATTGGTATCAGAGCCTAACCTTGATTGTTTGGTAGTCAAATAGCAAGGCTTGATCCTATCTAGTATGGAGGAAACACCTTATGCGTAGGAGTCTTCGGGTAGTGAGTCTTCTAGAACAAGAAGAAGAAGACAAGAAAATTTGATACATTCCGTTTCAAACATCCATACCAAAGTACCCATGTTTGATCCAAATAATGATTCTCTATGGAAATCCAACATGGAGACTCATCTTAGGGGTTGTGGTTATCGGATTTGGAAAGAAGTTACAAAGGGCTCAAAGGCTCCTATTGATTATGATAATCCAACTCAAGAAGAGGAGTTGTTATTTGCTATAAATGGAAAGGCTCTTGACATCTTGAATAGTTCTCTTACTCCAAATGAGAGAGCTAAAATTCAAGGTGTTCAATCGGCTCATGAAGCGTGGGTGAAGTTAGAATTGATTCATGAAGGTACCTCTCAAGTAAGAAAAGCAAGGAGGAGAATGTTAATAAAACAATTCTATAATTTTTCCGTTCCCAAGGGTGAAAAGATAGAGGATACTATTCAACGGTTCACTAAGCTTGTAAATTTGCTTAATGCGGTGGGAAAGAAGATTGAGCAAGAGGATCTTAACCACCGACTTCTAAATAGCTTGGGAAGAGAGTGGAATCCAAAGGTGACGGCTATAGAAGAGTCAAAGGATCTTGAAACTCTTACATTGGATGAATTGTATGGGAATCTTATGACTCATGAGATTCAACTTGAGGAACAAGAGAAAAATGATCCTATCAAACAATCACCTAAAGCGTTGGTATGTGATACGGATGATTCGGATGATGAGTTTGGACTTCTTGTGAGAAGGTTCAAACGGTTTGCTAGAAAGAATGGAGATGAGGCAAAAAGATTTATCAAAGGAACTCTATCCAAGGATAAAGATAAAATGAAGGACCAAGATAACAAATGTTTCAAGTGTGGAAAATATGGTCATTACATGAAGGATTGTAGAGTGAAGGATCCTCATCCTAAAGATAAGAGAGCTATCTATCAAAAGAAGAAGGCTCTTCAAGCAGAAGTAGCTCATTGGGATAGTCTCTTATCCGACTCCGAAGGTCACCATGATGATGACAAGGATCTTGCCCTTATAGCTATGAGTGATGATGATCTTGATAGGGAATATTCTTGTTTCATGGCCATTGAAGACGATATGGAGGTATGCTCTAGATCTTCTCATTATAAATTGCAAGATGAACTTGATGACATGATTGAGAAAAATGACTTGTTAAGTTTAAAATATAAACGTGTCAAACGAGACTTTAGAGAATGCATTAATGAATATAATGTCACACTTGAAAATAACATTGCATTGCAACTTGAGCATGATTTACTTACGACTATGTATGAGAGTGTTACTAATGAGAATTGTTGTTTGAAATATGAAAACGAAATTCATTTGAGCACCATGGAAAAGATGTTTGAAGGGAAGCATGCTTTAAACAAGATGTTGATTAGTCAAAGAGCTAGCATTGATAAAAGCGGTTTAGGCTATGATGCATCTAGCGTAAGCATGAAACCTTCTACTATGCCCTTGATAAAGTTTACAAAACCAAGTGGTGTTGTCACTCCCTCATTCAAAGAATCAAAATCTTCTTTGAAAAAGCAAAGACATATGCCTTATAGCAAGGCAAAAGAAACCAAGGTATCAAAACCTTTGGTCAAGTCCGTTGCCAAAACCTCTTCCTTGATACCAAGGAAGAACATGCATAAAAATGAATCACGGATTATTCCTACACATAAGCATCATGATCATTATCACTCTCTAAATATATCTATACATAAACATCATGATCATCCTAATTTTCACAAACGTGTTCCTACATGCTTTTATTGCAATAAGAAAGGTCATGTAGAAAGAATGTGTAGGGCTAAGAAAAATACACATCTTGTATGGGTGCCAAAGGGTCAAGTGCATACTACTAACCCTCTCGGACCCAAAACTAAAAGGGTACCAACATCATATGTTGATTTTGTAGGACCTCACACTAAATGGAGATCTCAAGGACAAAGATGTCCAATGGGTCGTGGACAGTGGGTGTTCCAACCATATGACGGGAAACAAAAGATTGTTTCATAAGATCACTATGCAAGATGGAGGAGTTGTCCACTTCGGAGGTAGCAAAGGTCAAATAAAAGGACATGGTAAAGTGGGTAACGACTCTTTCTCTCTTAGTGATGTACTTTACGTTGATGGGCTTAAGTACAATTTGATAAGTGTGAGCCAATTGTGTGATACAAATTTTGAAGTTACATTTGTGAAAGCAAAATGCATTATGAAAAGAGACGATGTTGTCATGTTTGAGGCTTTGAGGGACAAAAACATTTACAAACTTAGCACAAATGATTTGGTTTCACAAAATGTTTCATGCTTAGTAGCTAAAAATGATTTGGCACAACTTTGTCATAGGCGCCTTGGACATGTTTGTTTCAAAACTTTTAAATATATTTGTGAAAATGAAAAAGTTCAAGGGCTTCCCAAAATGAATTTTGAAAACCAAGAACTTTGTAGCACTTGTCAAAAAGCAAAGCTTGTGAAAACAAGCTTTAGGCCCAAGACAAATATTTCCACCTCCAAGCCTCTACAAATGTTACATATGGATTTGTATGGGGATATTGGTACAAAAAGCTTGGGTGGCAAACATTACACATTTGTGGTTGTAGATGATTATACTAGATATACATGGGTAATGTTTCTTGCAAAGAAAAGTGATGCATGTCATGAGTTTGTCAATCTATGTAGGCAATTGGAAAATTACATGAGTGACACCATTAAGACCATTAGAAGTGATCGTGGTGGTGAGTTTGATGGAGATTTCCAAAAGTTTTGTGTATCCAAAGGATATGTACATAACTTTTCGGCTCCAAGAATTCCCCAACAAAATGGTGTGGCCGAACGCAAAAATAGAACTCTACAAGAGATGAGTAGGACTATGCTCAATGAGTTTGGCTTGCCCAAGTATTTTTGGGCCGAAGCGGTTAATGCCGCTTGTCATGTAATTAATCGCGTATATTTGAGACCATACTTAAATATGACTCCTTATGAACTTTGGAATGGCAAAGTCCCCAATATTGGGTATTTCAAAGTGTTTGGTTGTAAGTGTTTCATACTCAATACTAAAGACACTTTGGACAAGCTTGATTTCAAAGCAGATGAGGGCATATTTTTGGGCTATGCATCAAATAGTAAAGCATTTCGTGTTTTTAACAAAAGAAGCAAAAAGGTGGAAGAGTCTATTCATGTTAAGTTTAGTGAATCACTTAGTGATGAAACTAAACTTAATGATGAACATGAAGATGTTGAAGATAAAACATCTCAAGAAGAAGAGCTTGATTTTATTCCAAGGGTTGTTCATCAAGAAGAGATTGTTGATGAACCACCTAAAGGAAAAATCTTTATTGACTTAAAAATTGATCCTATTGAAGGAAGTCATCCACCAAGTGTCAACGATCAAAGTGGAACAAATAGAGACACTTCACAAGCTTCTTTTGAGGAAACACAAAATGTGGTCAATGCATCTCATTTTCCGGAAAATGATGAACATATTGAAGAAGATCATTTGTCTCTTCCAGAAAGTGATCACGTGGAAGTTGAAGGAGATGTATCCAATCTTCCTAGGTCGTTTAAGCACAAAAGTTCACATCCTCATGAATTAATTATGGGTGATATAAATCGAGGTATCACTACTAGAAGACAATTTAGAGAAAATGCATTTGTGTCACTTTTAGAGCCTAAGAATATTAAGGAAGCACTTCTTGATGAGGATTGGATTTTAGCTATGCAAGAAGAGCTAAATCAATTTGAAAGAAGTGATGTTTGAGAATTGGTTCCCAAACCTCATGATCATCCTATTATTGGAACAAAATGGGTATTTCGTAATAAAATGGATGATCAAGGTAATGTCACATGGAATAAGGCTAGATTAGTTGCTCAAGGTTATCGTCAAGAAGAGGGAATTGATTTTGATGAAACATTTGCACCCGTAGCACGACTTGAAGCCATAAGAATGTTGTTAGCATATGCTTGTTACAAGGACTTCACGCTTTATCAAATGGATGTTAAATCCGTCTTCTTGAATGGAATTATTCAAGAAGAAGTATATGTGGCTCAACCTCCCGGGTTTGAACGTCATGTTTCTTTACATCATGTTTATAGACTTAAAAAGGCACTCTATGGCCTTAAACAAGCTCCTAGAGCTTGGTATGATATGTTGAGTACATTTTTTTCTAAATAATGGATTCTCAAGAGGTAAAGTGGATACTACTTTGTTTATCAAAGAACAAGGTAAACATCATTTGCTTGTTCAAGTATATGTTGATGATATTATTTTTGGTGCTACTAACAATCTTCTTTGTGAGCAATTTGCTAGTTTGATGCAAGGTGAGTTTGAAATGAGTATGATGGGAGAACTCACTTATTTCTATGGACTCCAAATCAAACAAACCCAAGATGGGGTTTACATTTCTCAAACCAAGTATACAAAAGACTTGCTCAAAAAGTACAACTTTGGTGAAGGTAGAAATGTGAACACTCCCATGAGCACAAGTCTGAAACTTGACAAAGATGAAAAGGGAAAGCAAATTGAGGTAACCTTGTATCATGACATTATTGGTAGTCTTCTTTATTTAACTGCTGTAGACCTGACATTTTGCATGCCGTATGTTTATGTGCTAGATTTCAAAGTGATCCTAGAGAAATGCATCTCATTGCGGTAAAACGTATATTTCATTATCTTAGAGGAACTTTGAAGTTTGGTTTATTTTATCCTAAAAATGCATGCTTTGATCTTAGAGGTTATAGTGACTCCGACTATGCCGGTAGTCTTGTTGATAGAAAGAGCACATCCGGAACTTGTCAATTTCTTGGAGATTGTCTTGTATCTTGGTTTTCCAAGAAACAAAATAATGTTGCTCTCTCTACTGCGGAATCCGAATATGTTTCGGCCGCATCATGTTGTGCACAATTATTGTGGATGTCACACACATTAAATGATTATAATGTTCATTTTTCAAAAATACCTATTCTATGTGACAATACTTCCGCTATAAATATTGCACAAAACCCTGTTCATCACAGTAGAACCAAACATATTGAAGTGAGACATCACTTCATTAGGGACTGTGTTCAAAAAGAATTGGTTTGTATTGAATTTGTTCCTACTAGTGATCAACTTGCGGACATATTTACTAAACCATTGCCAAGTGAGGTGTTTGAGTCTATTAGGAGTAAATTGGGATTACTTAATTTAAGTTAATTGTTATTAACAATTTAAAAGGGATAAATAACATGTGAATATGAAAAGTTAAAATAGAGGTCTAGAAGATTCAATCGCTTAATAAAGCGTTGAAATGTTGTATTAAAACACAGCCTAGGAATTGTGCACATTAAATGTAGCTATTTATTGTGAAATTATTGAAAATCTTTTGCATAAAATGGCGGTACACTTTCCCTCCAATTTCCCAAAAACTGCCGTCCAGTCCACTCATTTTTCTCCCTCTTTCATCAGTTAATATCCTGCTCTCTGAAAAGATGCGTTACCTTCTCAGCACTTTCATTCTTAAAAACCGTCAAAAACCAAGCATTTTTTATTGCATTAACTGCTCATTGGTTTCTCTCATGAAACTGCTATATTCATGCACATCTTAAACTTCTCCTTATTCATCTCTCAAAAAATATCCATCTCTAAAATTCCCTTCATCCTCTTCGTAACTCTATTCTTGAGAAATCACCATGGCTTCATCTTCCAAACAAATCGGATCAAAAAAAAGGTAAAGGGACAAAATCAAAATCTCAAAAAGCTTCTGCAGTCTTTGATGAAAGTGAAGAACTAATCGAAGTTCGAAACAGTTTGAGGTTGGAAAATTTTCCATGTCTTGCTAAGGATACCGCTGAGATTCACGAAAAGCCTTCTGGAATGGGAGTTGGTGTCCACCTCAACAGGTATTCTCAGTTGCTTTTTGAGGAGTGGGATAATAATAGCAGGCCTATTTCTCCACTTAAAATTGTAGAACTTATGGAATTTTGAAATATTCCTGAGGTCCAAGATGTTGTTGTGTTGTTAGAAGCACAAGGTCTTGACCGATTATGGTCTCATGACAAGATGAAAGGATATTCTCTTAGATATACCACAATGTTTTATGCTAATTTTTGGGCTAAGTTTGGTCCTGAAGCCGAATTGATATCCTTGAATTCTGTGATTGACGGTCTTCCCCTGTCCTTTTCAATTCAAACGCTCTGTGATGCGTTTGGTGTATGGAATGAAGGCGAAAGCATATTTGCTGATTATGGTTGGCCTTACAAGGTATCTGAAACCGAGGTGAAGACTAACCTAGGCTTTCTCCCTTCTAAGAAACTTCAAAAAATGCCTTTAACTAGTAGAGTGATGTTAGGCATTGTAATGGCTTGTATCAATGGCAAGGTTAATAGAAATCCAAGCAATATGGATTTTTATGTCACCTATTGCATTCTAAATGGACGTCAAGTAAACTTTGGGTGGATTTTTATGACAACTGTCACAGCTGCTTTATCCAAGTCCACTAGAACTCTTCCCTATGCCAACCTTATCTATGTCCTGCTTGCTCATGTAGGCATTGAAATCCCTCCAGTTTATGTGGATAACATTAGTTAGAAAGACTGGTATGATGCCATGAACATTGCTCAAATAAAAAGTGCCTAGAAAAATAGAAATCCCACAGATAGCTCAGCCACCAGGGATGCAGATGCAAGGTCGAATGATGAGGTTGCTATTCAAGAAAAATTCTCTGCCCTGGAACATGACTTGATTGAGTTAAAGGCTGCCCACAGCCAATTAGCACAGAACCACTCTCTCCTCCGTGCTCGTTATGAGTACTTGAAATCAAAATTGATAAAGGCTAAGCTTTTCAATTCCTTCAAACATGAACCCAAATCTGGCTAAGTTTTTGATGATTTAGGGGGAGAAATGATGAATACTGTGGAATACTGGTGGGTCTGGAGTATGTTTGCTGGAGTGTGTTTGCTGGTGGGTCTGTTGTCTTTCTGCTGGTCTAAGCTGATGGTGTATGAAGTTTCTGTTGATGATGTGTCTTTTCTGCTGGTATCTAATGATGATAGTAGTACTACTGAAGTTAGAGTTGGAGGTTCTGTTTTTTTTGTTTGGTTTTATGAACTAAATGTTTATGATGTTCCTTTATGATGGTATAACTCTGTTTTGTGAATGTTAGCAGTCTTATATGTGGCTTTATGGTATGTAGCAGAAAACAACTATGTGAACATTAGCTATGTTTCAAGAGTATTGTGTTTTATGTCTATCTCTGCATAAAGCATCTACATGTAGTACTTTCTATGCTATGCTTCTAATTTTTTTTATAAAGCATATTGAGGTTAGAAGATAAAGACTATGCGTGAAAAAGGCACATAGAAAGGGGGAGCATTAGATGCATCTAGTGAGGGGGAGCTTATTGTGAAATCATCAAAAAGAGAGAGATTGTTAATGCAAGAATTGGTTTTGATGATTTGCACACAAGAAGAGAGAAGGTTCAAAAACGAGTGTGTTTGAAATATCTTTAAATAATAGAAAAAATGTCTTCTGAGAAATCAAACGCTCTATGGAGCGCTACTTCTGAGGACAGAAAGTTTTAAACTGAGCCTAATAGCACTCTAACATGTTAGAGAAATAAAACTAACTTGTTAGAGGAGCTTGAGAAATCAAAACGCTCTATGGAGCGCTACTTCTGAGGACAGAAAGTTTCAAACTGCGCCTAATAGCGCTCTAACAGATCATAGAAATAAAACTAACTTGTTTGTAGAGTTTCAAACGCTTTATCGAGCGCTTCAGCTTTAAATTATGATATTAAGCCTTCCGGACAGAAAGTTTCAAACTAGGCAAATAGCGCTCTATCAGGAAAGACAAATGAGGTTATTAAAGTTTCAAACGCTCTATTGAGCGCTACATTCACGAAGACGGATGCGCGAAGAACTGAAGTAACTTTCTCTCTCTCCTGTACTTTATGGTTGACAAAAAGCACTTTTTATATTCCCTATGCTATCATGACTTTTGTGGCTACTTTTTGAATTACAAATCCTTAGTTGGTGAGAATATATTACTATTTTAAGCTTTATGCACAAGACTTCCTCAAGAAGTCTTGACTTAATCCCAAGAAGTCTTTCTCAAGGTGGTGATGTGTCAATACATGAGAGGATGACATGGTTTCTCTTCTCTCTCTCTTTCCAACGGACGAAAATTTGAGGCTATAAGGGTTTGAAGACTCCATTTTTGAAGACTAACTATTCATCTCAAGCTCCCAAATCTTCATTGTATTTTTGC